>APFE030177104.1:0-39530 GCA_000404065.3 Pinus taeda
GTTGTTGAAATGGCTCGCTCCATGTTACAACACAAGAATGTTCCAAACAAATTCTGGGTTGAAGCAGTCTTTACTGCTGTTTATCTTCTTAACCGATCACCCACTCAGGCTGTTAAAGGGAAGACTCCCAAAGAGGTTTGGTCTGGTCGTAAGCCGAAGATCAGTCACCTCAAAGTTTTTGGCTCAATTGCATATGTTTGGATTCCAGCAGCTAAGCGCTCTAAGTTGGATTCCAAAAGCCAAAAACTCATGATGACAGGGTATAGTGATCATCACAAGGCTTACAGACTAATAGATATAGCCACTGGTCGTCTTAGCTTCAGTTGGGATGTGGTATTTGATGAAGACAGAGGATTCTTTCAGTCTTCTTCTTCTGAGCAGTGTTCTGAGGATCAGCCTCACAGTGTTCTTCTTCCAGTAAGTCCCCCTGATGGGAGGGATGATGCAACATCAGTGTTTGATAATACACTGCCTGAACTTTCTCCGGAAAATAACCCTTCTCTTGCTGCCCCTATTGTTTTTGAACCTTCTCCATCTCCTCCTGATATTGGTTCCTCTACTTCTCGGCCAAAATGGTGGGCTAAAACCATTGGTGATCTCAGGGATGATGAACTCCTTGAAGGACGAACTTCTAGACATAAGAGCAAACTGCAGTCTACAGTAAACTTTGCTCTTATGGCTAATCTACACAGTATCTTTGAGCCTCAAACTTACTCAGAAGCTAAGGGTATATCTGAGTGGGAACAGGCTATGGACGCCGAATTCCAAAGTCTTCAGAAAAATCACACATGGACCTTTTCTGATCTTCCTGAAGGGAAAAAGCCCATTAGCTGCAAAAGGGTATATAAAGTGAAATACAAAGCCGATGGGTATATAAAGCTCGTCTTGTGGCTCGAGGATTCTCACAGAAGGAAGGCATTGACTATGAGGATACTTTTGCTCCTACAGCCAAAATGAGTACCATATGGCTTGTCCTTGCCCTAGCAGCTCAGTTCAAATGGAAAGTTCACAGATGGATGTAAAAAGTGCTTTCCTAAATGGTGACTTACAGGAAGAAGTCTACATGACATAGCCTCCAGGATTTAAGATTGCTGGTCAAGAACAGAAAGTGTGTAGATTAGCTAAAGCTCTCTATGGATTGAAACAAGCTCCTCGGGCTTGGTACATGAAAATTGATCAGTACTTGACAGATCATGGTTTTCAGCGGAGCCCATCTGATGCAAATTTGTATATCAAGCATACTGGTGATGATATATTGTTTGTGGTTGTCTATGTAGATGCCCTTATCATTACTGGCAGCTCTGCACATTTGATCCATGGGATCAAACAAGACTTATGCAGAACCTTTGATATGACAGACTTGGGACTTCTTCACTACTGTCTAGGGATTGAAGTTTGGCAGACTGAAAATCACATCTTTCTCTCTCAGTCCAAGTATGCCAAAAATCTTGTGGACAGGGTCAGAATGCAGGATTGCAAACCAGCCACGACTCCTATGGAACCAGGGCTCAAACTTTCAGCTCAGTCATCCTCTCTTCCTGTGGATGAAACTTTATTCAGGCAATTAGTGGACGGTCTCATCTACCTTACTGCCACCAGACCAGACATCAGTTTTGCAGTGAGCTACATTTCCCGCTTCATGCCCGCTCCTAAAGCTAATCATTGGATAGCAGCAAAGCGTGTGCTACGATATATGCGTGGCACTTCTGATTATGGACTCCTATACAATCGCAGTTCCGATCCTATACTTAGTGGTTACACAGATTCTGACTGGGCCGGTTCGGTTGATGATCGTAAATCTACAGCTGGGTATGTGTTTAGTCTAGGATCTGGTGCTGTCACCTGGACTAGTAAAGCAGCAAGTCGTGGCTCTCTCCTCAACAGAAGCAAAGTATCAGGGAGCAGTTAAGGCATCCTGTGAGGCAGTTTGGCTTCGACGTATGCTTGCAGATATGCATGCTTCCCAGACAGGTCCTACTTCCTTGTTTTGTGATAATCAGGGAGTACTCAAACTTGCCAAAAATCTCGTCTTTCATGAACGAACAAAACATGTGGAAACTCATTGCCACTACATTTGCCAGCTTGTTGAAGACGGATCCATTCAGTTGAGATATGTTCCCACAACAGAGCAGCTTGCAGACATCTTCACCAAGCCTCTTGGTCCTGATAAATTTGTAAAATTCAAGGGGTCTATTGGTGTTGTAAATAGATTGAGCATTAAGGGAGGGTATTAGAATAATACTATTTTAGTTTAATGCTCATTCTTTTAGCTGTTGCTAATTTTATTCTTTTAGCAGTTTCTTAGATGAAACTGATTCTTTACATAGAAACTTGATGTTTCTATCTTTGCAAATATCTCTGTATTATTATTGAGTATTGTTGCTCAATCAATTTATTGAATTCATTTGGAAATCCATATGCGTGTTTCGCACTGTTTTAAACATAAGCCTCTTCCTCATTCCTTTGGTCAGCTCCTTGCAATGCATGCAGACGATTTAGTAGATATATCAGTCCATGACATAATATCTCTCAAAGTTCTCAAAGAATGATTAGGTTCTTTACTGAGTCTCGATCATGAGAATATATTCAGAGATGGCTCATATCTTGACTTCATAACATAGATATGAAGGCAATCTTTTGAACTTCAAAGAAATTTGAATAACAAGTCTTATTCCTAACAGCTTCAATCCTCAGTTTCCTTGTATGGAAACAAGTTTCTTTCTTCTCATCAATGTCACAGAGATATGGAGGCAAAGCCAACACTAGAAATACAAGCCTCAAATGGTATGCCTTCTTCATATGATGATATGCAGAAATAAAGTGACCTTAATTCCTTTGTTATCATCAAAACTTCACTTACTTCATATTATAAACTCAGATGAGTATGCCTTAGTCCTTCACCCATGCTCGGTCTTCACATCAGAGGACTGACAGTAATGACTACTCGACAAGTAATAAATCTCAGCTTCCACAGGCCTGATCAAGCTCGGAATAGAGGTTTCAGACTAGGCAATTAGGTCTAGTCCTAGGTTCTTCCTCTATTAAGCAAAGATTTAAAGGTTGTCCTCTATTTTAAAACATTGTTGATCTCTAAAGTCAGGCATGTGTTTTTTCTTTTTTTTCTTCTAAGAAACTGATGATGCTGAGTTAAAAATTCCCAAGTGAACAGTCACACCATTTCTTTCCACTAATGGTGGCTTATATATAGTCCTGCTTTCTGTAGTATGTAAATCTATAGTATTTAAAGCAACTGAAGCACCCAATGCTGAACTTTTCTTAGAAACAGCGTCCTTTGTTGAAGATTCATCAAATGTCAAAGGATGCTTTGGTTCAACCTTCTACCCTTCAGTCTCTAATAGACCAATGTACTCCCTTTCATAGGTAATATACTGGGCTTTTCTCCATCCATGCAATGGAAGGAACCTCTCTCTATGTCCTAAGATTCATGGTAAAAAGCTTCAACATATCGGTTCTGCAAATCCAAGTGTGTTTCTTCATCTGTTAAAGTGTTGCCTTCAAACACTGAGGAATGATTAGTGTCTTCTTTAACTATTTCTACAGAAGAGCCGAGAGATTCTCCAGCATCAGAATGTACATTCTGAAATTCTTTTCCCAAACTACTATCTTGTAAAATCTTAATTCTATGAGTGTTAACAGGAGACAATAAACTATTCTCCAAGAAATGTCAGGAGCACTATCTTCATCTCTCTAACTACCACGCACTGAATCAAAATCACTAAATCACTAGAATTATCCAACTCAGAGTATCACTCTTGCTTTAATTTATGTGCTGCCCATGTAGATAACTGGGTCTTGCACACCAGCTCAGCCATTTCCATGCTCAATAGCATCTTTTACAATATGGTGATTGGTTCTTTTGGCTCTTGGTCAATTACTCTTATCCACCATGGATTTATCATAGGCATCTTATCATTACTCTTTCTCGATTTATTTTCTGTTCTTGTTTTGTTTTGGGTGCATCCTTGTTGTAAATAGCATGTTTTCATCTTCCAGGAGATCTCACTCTGTCAGACTTGCTTGTTATTTGTTACAAAAGGTTTTTATTTTTTTTTCTTCTTTTTTTAACACCTAAGAATAATGAAGTTACATTCATCCTAAATGTTTTCAAAAATGATCCACAAATAAAATAGGTAAAGAACATGTCTAACTTTCAAGGACATTTCCGTGTTTGATAGAAGATGAATCTAATTTTCAACAGAATTTTAAAATAAAAGCTAAGTGGCATAACCACATATTTAAAAGCAAAAGGATTCCAGGTATAAGCAAATCACAGATTGCTATCTAAGTTGAGCAACTTCTTTTCCTTCAAGCTTTCAACGGTATCTCTGAAAGCCTCTTCAATAGAAGTGTAGTATAGACCCAATTTCTCTATCTTTTCTTTTGAGACAGCATAGGTAGGGATGAAGGGATTATCATCTGCACACTTTGTTGGAAGTGTGCAGCCTGGATATAGTTTGCTCAGGATCTTCACAATTTCTGATAAGTGGGCAACCCTCTCAACCAAAAGATATCTTCCATTTGCCGATGGAACTTCAAATGCTAGAATATGTGCCTTTGCTACATCCTTCACACTGACCCATCCAAACGTCGCATTAGGATATGCTGAAGACCCATTCATTATTTGTAGAATTGCAGCACAGCTTGTATTCAGAGTAGGCTGTAAAAGTGTGCCAATCACCATCGCTGGATTTATTGTGACAACATCGATACCCTTCTCCTTTGCAAATTCCCATGCAGTTTCTTCTGCCAATGTCTTTGATAGCTGATACCAGCCCTTAGTTTGCTTGCAGTACTCTGCATCACTGAACCAAGTTTCATCAACTACTTCAGGTGATCAAGGCCTAGAATTGAATATAACAGCTGCTACAGATGAGGTTACTATCACCCTCTTCACAGAAGAAGCTTTGGCACATGCATTAAGAACATTAATAGTCCCCTTTACTGCTGGATCAAGCATTTCAGCCTGTGGATCTTTGATGCTAGTGTAAAATGGTGATGCAGTATGAAAGACACCTTCACAGCCATCCACAGCTGCCTCAACTGTTCCCTCCTCAAGAAAATTTGCTTTCACCAGTTGAAGCATTTCCTTTAGCTCCTCCCTTCATCACTGATGTTCTGGGCCTACTCCAAGCTAGGGCATTTTGCTCCTTTAGGTTTTGTTTTTCCACATGACATGGCCTGGAGCTCCAATAAGGTAGGGCATTCATCTTCCTGGGTATTGTTTGACCCCTACGGTCTACCTCACCATAAGTCACATTATAGAAACCCTGCGATGTAGGGTGTTCATCTTGTAGGTTTTCTTTTTCTATGTCCTCCATCTTTGTGGCTCTGGACCTTGGGTTCAACCTAGGAATACATCTCAAATCTGTGTGAAGTGTGCCCAAGTGGAATATCATGGTGGAGTATATTTGGAAAAGTCTCCATTGTCCAACAAAACTCCTCCACAACCTTTAATGGCCACCGAACTCTGTTGTGCTTGGTGTGGGAGGAAAATCCACGAACATCAGAAACGACTTGTGTCAACTCTTAATATGATCAATAAATAAGTAGAGTAATTAACTATGGAGTACTAGTAAAAGGCTGTTTCCATGATTTGCATCCTGAACTGCTCTCAATTATGGTGCCCTCCCAACCATCATTGTTGGAGTCGTATCATCCATTAAGAAAAGTAGCAATTAAGACATAAATCATGCCAGCAGAAAGTGCTGTTTGAAAATTAGCTGGAAATAGTTCTTGATCAATTTGCTTAAATATCCCATGATGCTCTGCAAAAACAGTAACTATAAAAAGTATGTATATCATACCTGTTAATCTACAGACACCAACTGCTGTACTCTATCCAAATTCATTTTTTTTAGGACGTGCAAAGTATGGCTGAATAAGCATGCAGATTTTACTGTTTTTTTGGAGAAAAGGAGCTGGAGGTTTCATATGCAGGTAATCCTGAGAAGACAAAGCTCAGCTAAAGGACAAATGCCTTGCTTGAAATGGTGCCATTTGGCAGTACAAAGCATTTCTATGGTCAAAAAAAAAAATAACATTATTTGCGTTCATTTCCAATAGTGATTTTAGTAACATTAAAAGGATTCTCAGATGAAAACCCAACGTAACTTGAAGTTCTGTGAATTTGCGAATCCGCATTAAACCGGATAACAGTATGCGGATGAATTCGATAATTGATCTGCTCGTCCGATAACAGTAATGGGCGTTGATTTGTTTAAATTGAGCAGAATGCAGTGTTGATGAGGTTAGGAGGAATTACAATAAGTTTGAGATCAGATAATCGGCGGAAATCGTGTCCATCCCGAATATGTGGCGGGCCTCGAGCTAAGTACGTCCATCCCGTTTTTATCGATGCTAAAGTCTGTCAGCCATGGTGACCGAAAAAAGATGATATGTTTATAATATTAAAACTAATACAAGTCATTACATACTAATATGCCTATGATGGTTCTTGGGTCAGCGCGCATCTACTGCCACCCGTCTCTCGATGAACGTCCGTTTGTAACCTTTCGAGCTCCAGGTGGTGAAGGCCCAAGAGCGCTCCACCATTACACCACCGCATACTCGTTTATCCGCCCGTGGTTAACATACGTCAAAGGTTTAAGCAATTAATATCATCGTTTGACACCAACGCCCCCCAAGAAATGAGTTTCGACGTGTCAGATGTTTAGAAACGATGTATGAGCATCGTGGCTACTGGCTTTTGCGAACCTTCATTTATAATTGCTCTCCGGCGGCCATGTTATTTATGCCAATGTGGAAAAAGTCGAAGTCGGGATTAATTCGGCAAGGGTCCAAAAGTTGAAAAACTCGTCAAAGTCGGGAGTTTTTTGAAAAAGTCAGCAAAATTAAAAAAAAAACACAAAATTATTCATTTTTTTTATTTATTTTTTTTAACATCTAGAGTATCCACAACATCAAATAAATGTATTTCCACATAAACATGTAAAGTAAGCTAATATATAATATGTATATGAAATCTAGTGCTACATCACATATGAAAATAGTGAATCAACTGCTGAATTTTGAGTCCTGTCTGAGTCTCAACTCTCAAGAGTCAAAATATCAACAAAAAATATAATAGATGTATATCATGAGTCATCTAAAAGTCATCAAGTAATCAGTCACTAAGATCCTCTTCCCCTTTTAATTTTTGTTTCCTAATTGTATTAAGAAATAAGTCATGCATTTATTCAGTAGATTGTAATTTGCTTGGGTAATAAGGTGTCAGGTGGTAGGTCCAATGAAAATTAACAGTGAGTATCACAATAGATGTGAAAATTAACGCTTGGTGACTCCAAGTTACTTATTTTCTGAGAAAACAGTAGATGTTACATTACTAACCTAGCTTTGGCATCTATTATTCAAAAACTCTTGGAGGTAAAATCCACCTCTGATACATAACCTTTCCCCACATTTACAAGGACTTCACCACTAAAGAAGATTCCCTTTCAAAACGTGCTCTCATTGCAGGAAGGATCTTTGCTGTCACAAGATTTCACAAGTACTTTGTTCCTGTATGAAAAATGGGTTCTTTTTTGAGGCATTAGTTTTTTTTTTTTTGGACAGGTTGTTGTTATTTGATATTCATGACCTCCTCTTTGTTGTTTCTTCTGGAATCATTCAACAACTGTTACAATGTTTTTGATGGTGTGGGGTTCTTTCTACGGAAGACTGTTGTATGCCTGTCCTTTTGGTACGTTTGTAATCTTTTGAAGGGGCAGTGGTTGTTAGAGTTTGGATCACTAAAAGCCGGGAGGCTTATCCAATGTATAGTTTGCTTTCTAACTAGAAATATGAAGTATAAAGATTTGTTTTTCCTTGGAAAACAAAAACATATCTTAACCTCAAAACTAATAGATTACAAATGAGACTACTATGCTCGCAAGAAGTATGACAAACAATACAATGCAATAACTTGAAAATGCATGGATGGAAGCTTCAATTTACAGTTTTTTCACCTTTGTGGCCTCTTTATCTGCGGCCTGGGAAGGGAGGCAAACTTTTTGGGTCGACTCTCAATTAAATCGGGAGTATAAGGAAAAAATCGCGATTTTTTCCTTTGTGAAAAAGTCGCCAAAAAGTCGGGGGATTAAATCGTTTAGTTCAAAAAATCGCGTTTTTAGGATTAAATCGAGATTTTTTGCAGAGTTTTTCCACACTGATTTTACGTTGTCCCCAAAACTGTCTATTATCCCCTCAGGTTGTCACTGTCTATTTATTGTCCTACAAGCTGATATTCTCTCCACCGTCAAACAAAGGATTCCTTCCACATAATTTAGTACTATGTTCTGATTGAATGGTTCTTTCATCTTTCCTGGATGCTGCTTGTATTATAAATAATATGCATTGTTGATTATTCTGAATATTCCATAAATGTTGTAAAAGCACGATCTAGAACACAATTACCAAGGGACAATCGGCACTCCCAGTTTGTGTGGAACTGGAAAATAAGCAAGTATAAATTAGGCCATTCTGCTGATGTCGTAATTTTCCAAAAAAAAAAAAAATTGTTTGGGATAAAATTAGAATATTCTTTGAAATTAGTAAATTAGATCTTCCATTTTGATTTAAATAGGCCAAGTCAAAGTTAATCCAAAGGTTTTAGTGAGTTATCAAATGAGGAGTGTATGCTGATAAAAATTTTGAAGGCTTCTTGTTGATCTGTAAAAGCATCAAGGTGCTTTTGACATGATCAAAAGCTTTAACAGGAAGTAACTAAATATTTAGCAAGAAGTTATTTCTAACCGTAAATGTCTGAAGGGTATTTAGTTTGAGATCAAGTAGATCAATTTTAGTGTGAATATTAAAGATTAACCATACATTTTTTTTTAAATAATAATAACCTAGAAGCAGAAAATTTCAGGACTCCACGGTCGCAACAAAAGAGCAACTGTCAAAGTAGATTGGAAGGTCACAAATTGTCTGCAAATAGTCTAAGGAGATAAGCAGTAAGAAGGCAAAGAGACAAGGCTCCAGGTTGATAGGCAACTAGAAGTGTCAAAAAGACTTTCCAACAAATAAAAAGACTCTAGTTTGAAGGTCAAATTACATTTCATAACACTGTAAATGGAAGGTAAGAAAGAAAACAAGATGGCATGATGATGAACTGGAATGAAGGGATACCCAAAAAGCCCAAGGACTGCTGGAAATCCGCAAGGAGTCATGTTGTTGCCAGGATCTGCCTTCTCTCCACCTATTTCTGTGCTTGGGTCCCATCTAGGGCATGGGAGATTGCTAAGTTTGAATCCTATCATTTGTGCATATTTCAAACTAAATATGTCACATGTTTGTGAAGAAATTACGTGTTATTTATGTTTTGGGACGAATTCCTACAAATGATAAATCAATACAGTGATAGATTCTCACACTAGCTGATATTTGAATTAAATAACATAAGGACCTCTAGTGAGACCCTGAAACTCTGTATGTATTATTGTGGAGTCTTCAGCAATTAGGACCTCTAGTGAGGGCCCTGAAACCCTCTATTTGTCTCTTCATTACTCAAGAATTCAGTAAATGACTTTAGAACATAATAATTTTTTTTGAATTCAATGTAACCCTATCTTAACAAACTTAACAGGTCCGAGAGTTTGAACATAGCTCTGATACCAAAATGTAAAGCCCTGAAATTTTTAACAAGATATAACTATCCCAAATATAAGAATTTATCAATTTGCAGTTGAGTACATACCTGATGTTAAGTACCTACCTGGTGGAAGATGCTTCTGGTTTGCTCCAGTTCTCGCTCCTGTTACCAAAAGACCAAAAACCTCCCAGCCAAGCTAGGTACAGTCTCAGTACCCAGCCCCAAAATACTTCAAATTCAAAGTATTTTGGCCCTCGTGCCCAAAAGTCTCAAGAACAACTGCTCAATCTCCATTAATCTCTGTATCTTCCTCTTATTAGTACCTCCGTTGCCTCCCTCCGTTTTCCCTTCCAGCCTCCTCTTTTTTTACAATACCCTTCCTCCTTTTATGTCCTCCCCCCAAACTCCTCCACCGCTTCCCTTTCTTTATCATTTTAATTGGATAAGTTCATAAATTTTAGAGTCAGTCACTGCCTTCTCCCTTTCCAATTTGCTGACCATGCAATTTTATTTATATAATATCTCCTTTATCATAATGTTAGGTTTCACATTTATTTAAATCGAATTATTTTCATAGTATTTTGGTTTTATATATATTATTCTCTTTATTACATTAACCATTTAATATATATAAGTGTATACTTTCCTTTAACTTTATATAGTAGAATTATATATATGTATTATGTTGGTGGTACGTATATCATATATCCTACTATATTCTTGTAAGTTAGGTATTCATTTCAATAGTTAATTCGTTACCTAAATACGTACATTTTTTAATATTAACTAACATATATACTAGTGCAATGCAGGCAATGCATGCATATGTAGCTATCATATGCATGTCTCGTGTGCATGCTAATATCTCTATGTCCCTTTTAAGATGGGTCCTTACATGAATGACAGGAAAAACCCTTGGCAATCACATCTTTCATTGACGACTTGAGAGCAGTGAATAGCATAGGACAAGCCAAGAAGGGTTCAACAGTAGCCCACATGTTTTCCTGTGCACAAGTAACAAGCAACCCTTTAGTTTGAAGAAAATCAGACACCAGCAATCCAAGTGTTGAGATATAGTAATGATCTCCCAATCTTAGCCTTCATGAGAGGCTATATTTGAATTGGTGTGGATCTACTTCTGAGCACAATAGCAAATGGGATACACCAAGCGTATAGTTGTGACTTTGAATAATTGGTTGCCACTCAGTATGATTTGAATCTTCAATTGAAATAGTTACCATGCCTCTTATTCCTGATCTTCAATTCTCAGTAGCCAGTTAAAGAGTGTGTGATTTTTTTGTGTTGCGTTCTGTAATATGTGCATTGACCTGCAAAGAGTTCTCCATATAAATCTACCTGGGAATTGCTACATCAAAATTGGTTATACAAGATATGAAGGCACCCTGTAATTAGAATCCACCCACAAAGTTGCCCAAATCACAGGCACTAATTTCAGGAAGGGATCCAAGAATTTTACAGAAAAAATTGCAATGGCCAAGCATTATTGTCAACCCGTATTGGGTATTTTTCCTTCACTGGTGAACAACTCACTGCCACGTATATACCAAATGTCTATGAAGTAAGGCGGGTTGATCGAGTAAGGAGTGGTGCATGTCTGGAAACGTAACACCAATATGGTTGTTGACTGGTGTGAAAATGTTTGATGAAAGGTAAAGAAAACTTTCCAAGGTTTAAGAAATTTGTTTATGTAAAAAGTACATTTCCCATATGGTGTCCAAATATTTGGGGGACAAATTTGCTTTCTTCAATGGTGAAAAGTTTCAAAACACTTTATTACTTTGGTTTTACTTTTAACCAAAAGTAAAACATTTTTTTTCTAATGGCACGTGATATTTAGAGGAATTTCGGGATGTATATCCAAAATCTGTACAAAGAATTTAGAAATAAGGGGATGATATAATTTATCCTTTCAAGAAATTGCTCTCAAGTGTGAGAACTAGTTGTATAAAGAGGAAAATCATAATGAAAATACATTTTTGCGGTGTTTAACTGTCTTAGATCTGAAAGAAATCTGAATAAGGGGGTCTCAGGACATTTTTCTCTGTGTACGATTTTTCAGATGTGTGATTCTCTATCTCGTGTCTAGATTTGGCACTAATTGCAATTTGTCACATTGTTCAAGTAACAAGGCATTCAAAAATTATCAATGCATTGTCAAAATTGAAGGATAGATCATTCCAATGTACAAAGGATAAAGTTCCAAACCCTTTCAAAGTTAAGAGTGAAAGTTAACACCAAGGCCTGCCCGAAATTGAATAAGGAGGTCAAGTGAGTCAAAAATTGTAATCACTCCTTTAGGGTGCATAATCGGTAGTACCCGACACCATAAAGTGACCAAGGTCAAGCAAACCCAATATAAAAGAGCAAGTACAAGCGAGCATGTCAAGTAAAAAATAGGTAAAGGAGGAAAACGTCCAATGAATGCATCTTAGGAAATCAAAGATTTGCAACAGTGCAACCATGAATTGCACAATATAATTGAAGTACTTGAGTGTAAATTATAGCAAAACAAAACCATAAATGATCAAATCGCTGACACACTAGAATCTGCAAAAGATCTTAAAAAGAAATAGATATGAAGAATCAATTACTTGATGCACTTCAAACTAAATTAAGAGAAAAGCAAGATCAGATTGATGATATGATTGATGCAACATATATAGTGAAGGTAAATGCAATTTGTGATGTGAAAGATCTAATAGAAAGGGTTAATGCATCTTATGATACAAATGAATTCATTTAGATAGTTGATGCAAGTTGTGGCACAAAAGAGTTAATAAAGCGAAGTGACACATCATGTTGTTGAAGAAACTGTAACTAGGGTCAGTTTTCATAATGACATATCTTAGTAAATGATGTAATAAAAGGAATAAATTATTTTTGTATTCCTTGCTACATGGGTTTCATGAACAAGAAGTGTAATTAGGTCAAAGACTTTTCTTGATGTCTTTAGAATTTGATTTATTTGTCAGAGTCATGTCATGTAACAAAAGCTCTTCATGAGCAAATGTAAATGTATACAAGTCCTCAAAGTTGTGTAACAGCCCTCCAAGACCAAGATCAGTACCTCAAAAGCAAGCTCACCGAAATCTGCAAGCAAAACAACAAATCTTATGTCAGCTCCAAAATGAATTAAATATATAAATGGATGTCATGTCGGCTTGGAAAAAGGACATGTCGGTTCATGGGATCATGTCGGCTCAAATATATGGACGTGACCACTATAAATACACATCTAGGGTCAATGAAAATAGATGAAGAAAAATTTCAGATGCCTCTGAAATCTCACATGAAGGAGCCGCAGTCAAGGAGCAGATGGTTGGGTGAGGAAGCCACAGTCAAGGAGGAACAGAACTCGTATTTTGTCTCTGAATTTTCGAGTGACTTAGGAGCAGAAGATCCGCATTTTTCTGTGGGATAGATCTAGGGTTCATTTGCCTCCTCGGATGGGTATAAGGAGCATCAGAACCTAGAACAACCTCCTCTCGGCATACCTGTGATCTAAAGGTGATAACCTCAGATGGATAAGAACAAATAAGGCAGTGTGTGATCTGGGCAGTTAACTAATGAAATGATGACTCTGTTCCATTCTCAGCATGAGGACATAGTCTCTATGGATGGACTATCCTCAACCTTCACACATATTACTGTCTTGTTAGAAATCATGTTGATCTTAAGGATGGCTGTTGATTTGGGGTAGCATTGGATGTGCTCTAGCCATGACAATTGGTGGAGAGGCTAAAGCACATGAGATCTCCAAGACCGAGAAATGGTTTGGGCAGATTCTAACTGGTTTAGGAGATATTAAAATAATTAATATTTTTAATGGAGTTCCTAAGTCTAAACTTCGGAAAAATAAAATATTAATGGGTATTAATATAAAACTAGGTTTGAAGGTTCCAAAAGTCATGGATCAAGCCAAATCTAATCTTAATCGTTGATTAGAGATTTAATCTCGACCGTTGAAGGACCAACAAGAAAGAGTATAAGAAGAGGCTTGAGGGTCAATTAGAGAACAAACCAGAGTGATCAATCATTTCATTCTCTAGAGCAAGGTTTGCTAAGAGAGATAGAATCAATGATCAGCAGCGAGGGACAGTGAATACATAGCAGAGAGGCAGAGTTAGTACCAAAGAGACGCAGAGCCTGGAGAGGTTGACGCAGAGGCAATTGGGTGCTACGCAGAGCCAACCAGGAGCTGCGCAGAGCCAGGAGAGGCCAGCGTGTGAGACGCAGAGGGTCTAGGGGCTGACACAGAAGCTCTAGAAGCTGACACAGAGGCTAACAGAGCTGACGCAGGGCCAAGAGGTAGCGCAGGAGGGATTTCATGGGGCAGACTAGGTGTTGGTGAGCTGAGTAGGGTGATGCAGTCCCTATCAAAGTGATGCAGAGCAGTGGGAGTTGCAAATGTTGTTGTGGGATTGTTCATCCAATGATTAATTAGCCGGAATATATGTCTTTGACGAGAGGTACTACTGCCGAGGGCATTCTCTGTTGGGTGAGCCGTTTATGGCACCCTAGTTATATTCTAAAAACTGCATAATAATAAAACCCTCTGAATAGTTGCACCAGTTTTCCTGCATTGGGTTTTTTCGGAGACATTGGTCCAAAAATAACGGTGTCACTTGTGTGCTTGTTTTTCTTTCAGTTGATGATCTGTAGATGTTGATATCATACTTGTGTTTATTTTCAGTATTTACATGGTAAATAACTTGTTAAGTAATTAGACAAGTAGGAAGAAATAAACCAGATAGTACAGGAAGAATTTCTAATGAGTTAAACTTAGAAATTCCAACATGGTATCAGAGTGTGGTTGCAGATCACAGGATAACTGAAGGCATTAGCTAGCAGAGCAGTAGCAGCAAATTCAGCTACCTCGAGTGATAGAGTTGATCCGTGCAGAAGGCGACAGAGGAAGGAGAGACTGCATCATCATTCTGGGCCAAAGAAAGGTAGCGCAGAGGCTTAGTGAGGCAGAATCAGGCTCGTGCAGAGCCACGCAGAGGCCAAGAGGGCTGGCGCAGTTGGCTAGTGGAGTTGATTTGCTGGTGTCGAGATAGCGTAGAGCCAAGTGGCTCAATCCTTCAATTGCTGGGGTATAGAAGGCTGCGGGCAATTTGCGGAGCGGAGCTGGTGGGGTAATATGGTCAAAACAGTACCTAACAGGGCAAGAACAAGGATGAGGGATCTCCGAAGGGAAATCGAGACTCAGAGGGAGTTGAACTGGGAACTTCTAGACAGAAAGTTGAGAGACTCAACAGGAGTCGAACAGAGGACTTCCAGGAGGGAAGTAGAGAGACTCGGAGGAGTCAAAAGAAGAGCAACATAATGGCCATGAATGGACTGAGAGATCAGGATAGGTTGGACGAAGCATCCAGCTTCGTGGTCTGGAAGGCCAGGATCTTGTCCATTCTAGACAGATATCACATCAAGGACTTCGCCTTGAAAACAAGAGCGATCCCAGTTGACCATCTGAAAATGAGAAGTACGAGGAGGCAATGGCCAGTGCAAAGTGCATCATCCTCGATGGGGTCAAGGATCACGTGGTGTCGCATATTACCAAGAAGGACACGGCAAATGAGATGTGGGAGGCCCTGAAGAAATTGTACTAGCATACTTCCGTACAGAGCAAGATGTTACTTGAAAATCAGTTGCGGTCATACCAGATGCAGAAGGGAGAGCAGATAGATGTCTTCCTTGGTCGATTGAAGGAGATCTGTGACCAACTAACTTCCATAAGGGCCACGCCGATCAGGAATTGATGGTGAGGACCGCATTCAACGCAGTCTCAGAGGATTGGGAGGTATTTGTCCAAAGCGTACTAGGCAAGTCGAGCCTTTTAGATTGGGAGGAACTGTGGGCAGCTCTTCGTCAAGAAGAGATCAGATGGGTGACCAAGGCAGGGAGTAGTGGAAAAGGGGTTAGAATCAAGAAGGAGGAAGAAGAGGATGCAGCTCTAGCATCTACGGGAAAGCGGGAGAAGAGAAAGAAGAAGGACCTCTCCAAGGTCAAGTGCTTCCATTGTGGGGAACTGCGTCACTATGCAAACTAGTGTCCGAGGAAGATGAGTAAGGGAGAGGCTCCTGACTCTAAGGCAGCACCAGCGAAGGCGAAGAAAGAAGTCGAGGAGGATGACGATTTTGCCATGAGTGCTCATGTGCCACTTGAGAAGAAGTGCGGAGACATCGAGCTATAGTCAAGAGGACTACAAGCAATGAGGGGCAGGATCCTTGAGGTACCCAACCTCTTGGATTATACGGTATACCTTACTATGGGAGCCCCAAAGAGGAGTAGCAAGACTAGCAGATGTTGGTAGAGACAGATGCAGATGAGACGACAGAGAGTGCTACAGTGCAGGAGTCACCAGGCAGCGCAAGGCTAGCAGGTTACAACAGTGCGAGAGGCACGGGAGTGTTTCACTAGTGCAGGATGGCACAGATAGGTGTGCAACAGTGCGAGATGAAGGGAGTTGTTGTAGCAACGCAAAGGTTAGTAAAGGGAGCACTTGTTAGCGGCAGTGAGAACTCCAATATCAGGAGTGTTTCTAGCCTGACAGGGATGTCAGAAGTTGGGTGGATCAGTGACTTACTTCTCAGTAACTAAGTTGCATTGCAGTAGCAGTATGCAGTAGCACGATTCAGCATGATGAGACAGGGTTGCAGTGTAGATGCAGTGTTGGGAGGATGGACCAGCAGCAGCACGGATGCAGAGGGAGTTGTCGTAAGGATGCAACAGTGGCAGTGGCAGGGCCATGGGCAGCAGTACAGGATGCAGCAGTGCAGAGGATGTTGGGCGGGGAAGCCTAGCATCAACACAAGTACCGGTGCCAGATAATCAGAGTGATGCTCAGTGAGGAGTATTACTAGAGCACAGTCCCCACTAAGAGGGAGTGTTGATTTGGGGTAGCATCGGATGTGCTCTAGCCATGAAAATTGGTGGAGAGGCTAAAGCACATGAGATCTCCAATATCCAGAAATGGTTTGGGCAGATTCTAACCAATTTGGGAGATATTAAAATAATTAATATTTTTAATGGAGTTCCTAAGTCTAAACTTCATAAAAATAAAATATTAATGGGTATTAATATAAAACTGGGTTAGAAGGTTCCAAAAGTCATGGATCAAGCCAAATCTAGTCTTAGTCGTTGATTAGAGATTTAATCTCCGTCATTGAAGGACCAACAAGAAAAAGTATAAGAAGAGGCTTGAGGGTCAGTTGGAGAACACACCAAAGTGATCAGTCAGTTTATTCTCTAGAGCAAGGTTTGCTAAGAGAGATAGAATCACTGATCACCAGCGAGGGCAGTGAATACATAGCAGAGAGGCAGCGTTAGTACCAGAGAGACAGCGCAAAGCCCGGAGAGGTTGACGAAGAGGCAACTGGGTGCTACGTAGAGGTAGCCAGGAGCTGCGTAGAGCCAGGAGAGGCCATCGTGTGAGACGCAAAGGGTCTAGGGCATAGTTGCACAAAGCGCCCCCCACCCCCCCGGTTCCAAGCCCCAAAGCGCGTCCCGTACGGAAGCGCCTAGGAAGCTTGGCCGGAAGCGGCGCTTCCGAATTCGGAAGCGCCGCTTCGGCATTTTTAGACGCTTCCTGGAAATTTGGACTCGCCGTACGGAAGCGCCGCTTCCGAAGCGCGCTTCGTACGACGCTTCGGGCGTCGGAAGCGTGGCGCTTCGAAGGAGGAAGCATACACTTCCCATATGCTTATGTACGCTTCCAGGAAAGCTTCCGAAAAAAGCGTTTAGAAAATCGTTTTTTTTTTCAAAATTTTTTAATTTTAGGTGAGCTTGCTTGTTGGGGATGGGTCCACCTTGGGTTAGGGTGACGAATGAAGGCAAAAAAAAAATATAAATATAGCAGATGCTCCCTCATGGTAATGTTAAATTCTTAAAGTAAAAGTGACATTCTCCTTTATTTTTCATTTCATCCTTTTACTTAAATTTTTAACATTACCATGAAATGACTCAAGATGTTTGAGAGTGGTTCCAGCCTCATTGGACTTCATATGGAGAAAATAAAATTTCATATCCTATTCAAAATTCAGCAGACTTAACAGGTTTTAGGAATTCAGGATCAATGGGATTGTGGCATTTCATTAAGATTATATCAAGTATGAAGGTATGCAATTAGCATTTAATCAAGAGCACCAAGCCCTATATGTACCCTAGTGTTGGTGGTGTTAATTGTTGAACTCCTTTGTCACACAGCACGCCCTTAGCAAAAAATTACTTTTCAATCAAGTCAAAATCATCGATCAAGCATGTTAAGCTTTTTCTACCATATTGTAAGTCTTGAATTAGGTAGTTTAGTTTGATCAAAATTGGGCAATGTTTACTAATATCCCTAGACAATCGAGGTAGAGGCAAAGGCTAGACAAGAGGAGAAGAATCTAGATTCTAGATGGTTGATGCATCTAAATGGTTGATGCTCGAATAATTAATCATTAATGTACAATGGATGTTATATCTATCTTGATTTATGCAAAAATATGCATGTTTTCATGTCTTCTACAATTAATTTGGTATTTGGATGTTTGTTTTGAGTATAAATGCAAAAAAATATAAAAATATATATATGGCAGACGCTTCCGCGGACGCTTCGCTTCCTAGATTTTTGGAAAATGACGCTTCGGTGTCTCCGCTTCCAAAAAACGCTTCCGCTTCGTGCAACATTGCTCCCAACACCACGTTGGTGTCAGGTATGTCCACTACAAAGAAGTGATTTGTCATGGAGTAGTTCCCCATGGTCATTGTCAAGGCTGGCACGTAGCATGTGCACTGCATGGTCCTGTCCCCAAGCACAAGAACTGAGAATCCCTTAAACTCCTCAGCTGTGATGCCCCTCCTTTGAACCAACAGTCCACCAAAATTGATACACGTTGGCCCTGAACAGTGCCTCTAATCCTCAGGGTTGAAAACTTGGGTACCCCGCACAATGATGCAAGGACCCCTCCAGAAGGTGCAAAGGAAACTCCCCCACTAATGGTGGTCCTCCCTCCTGAGGTGTTGTGCTATCATCTCCACATGTCTCATCCTCCACATCACTGTCAGAGAAAACCTTGATATAATGGGCCTTGCCCACTGCACATTTGTGGCCTGGTGCCCATGGCTTCTGACAAGTGAAACACAATTTCCTCCTCTGGAGGTCTCTCCTAGTCTCCTCATCCAGCTACCCACGCCCCTAATTGACCCTCGATGGTGGAGCCCTGGTGTCTCTTCCCCTCTGTTGGAAACTCTGTCTGCAGGGTAGTAGTGTTGGAGCCCTAGGTAGGGCATCCTGTAGGTCTCTAGCTCTCCCTAATGCATCCTGTAATGTAGTGGGCCTATTAGACCTCACTAACCCTCGTAATGGCTCTACTAGCCCCTCTATAAACATGTAGATCCTCCTAGACTCCGATAAATCCAACACCATCATAGACAACCTCAAAAACTCTGAAACATATGCCTCAGCACTCCCAGTTTGCTTGAGCCTTGTCTACTACCCAAAGTACTCCTCAAAATCTTTCCTCTCAACCACTCCAACACCCTCCTAGTGAAATCATCATAAGTGGTCACCCCTGCATGTCCCAATGTGGTCAACCCATGGAACCACTAGTCGTGAGCTTCCCCTTCTAGATGCAATGTGGCAATCTTGATAGCCTCTCCCTCATCTGATTCAGCAGGAAATAGACATCCAGCTTTTCGACCCGCCCTTTGGCTGAGCTCTTGGAAGAGCCATCGAAAGTTGGGAGAAACAACCTCCCCATAGTGCGTTGCAAGTTTGTCCCCTGCATGTAGCCTCCTCCACTTTGTCCCTTGGATCTATTGTTGCCCTTCAATAGAAAGAAACCCCTGAAAGTGATGGCCTTCCCAAAATCAAGCTCATAGGACTAATACTCCAAAAAATAATCCCCATAACGTGCATCATCCTGCTCCAGTTGCCCACCAACTCCAGATGTTAGGAATGTGGGAATGGTAGACCTAGGGGGTGTGTTTGGAAAAAGGGGCATGTTGGGATTAAGGGATGCGTGGTGTTGCGGAGTGCCAGATCCTTCCCCCAATTGGAAATCCCCTTGACTCCCTTACCCTTGTTGCCATTGATATTCCTCTTTCCCATTTCTTCAATGTTCTTGGACAACTCCTGCATTGCCTTCAACAAAAGATGAGCAAACTCCTTTTCTTCGCTCCTTTTGTCTCCCTCATTCTCCCCCATGTTTATTTCCACACCCTCTGGTTCAGTTGTCATATGATCAGGGGTAATCTGCAACTGCCTTTCTCTACTCCTATAGCTTTGCCTTCGGTATGTCATGTTTTGTCTATCCTCCAGTGTCATAGAATGCGCTGCTTCCACAAGCTATGCCAAATCTATGAGCTCTGATACCACTGTAATATTCTTAGGGAAAATTTACAATAAATATGCAAAGCAAACATAGACAAAAAGCCATAAAACAGTGAACACACAATCAGACCATGAATTGCACCAAAAACTGCACTACTAAGCTCTTTTATTGATAAATAAAGGGTGTACAATATGGTGTTGGAAGAAATGCACCTGGAATTTCTCAAGGCAAGCTAGAAAATCCCCCAAATGATAGATAAGTCACCCCAATCCAATCTGTTGTTGCACTGCTCTAGCTCTGTGCTGAAGATGCCCAGATATACGCTGTTGTCTGAATAGAACTACTACTAGAGCTCTCTCCGGTGCTCAGAAAATTCTAGGAAATTAATCCTGGCCTCTCCACCAAATACCCAGAATTACCCACGAAGGATTTGACCAATGATTGAATTCAGAAATTTGGCCCTATTTTCCCTCAATTGCTCAACTACTGGGTGATACGACCCACCTGTAAATCTTGTTGTAAATGGCCTCCAAAATAGCTACAATCCTCACCAAAATACTTCCTCGGCCTTCTCCCCAAGATTCAGCCTCACTCCTCAACCTCTCGAAGTGCCTCCACCATGAACTGCACAATCCATGTGTTGTTGTAGCTGAATCTCTCCCTGAAATCGAGCCTCCTCCTGCTGGTATGAGATGATAAAGGTAGAACTCCCTCCTTGGGCTGGCACTCAAAGTCCACTGAAGCAAGGGTTGAGATCTCCGCTCGGAGACACTGGTGTGCTAAACAGTACTTGCAGACTTGGCTTCAACTCAAGCGTGCTATTGTCAAGAGACAGTTTTGGAAATGATGAATGAATGAGAAATTGAGTGTCTCTTCCTCCTTTTGTCAAGATGCCTCCGAAATGCCCATGTGGGCCCAACTCGAATTTCCCACACCAAATCCTCTCCAATGAGAGCGTATTCCTCATGTGGGCCGAAATTCTCATGAGGTGGTCCTCACGTTCCACTAAGGCCACAATATTTCCTCCAGCTCTAATGTTTGGGTGTGCTCTAAGCCCAAAAATCATGTGTGGGACCTCTAAACCCACATTTCCTAAGTGCAACCATGCAATATAGCAAAAATGATCAAAATTGATATTTCACTTAGCAAAATGCTAAGTGGAAATATCACATCAGCTCAAGTGTCTTCTCCAAGCGCCCATCGACTTCTTATAATCCTCTATTGGGACTCTAACAGAGAATATTAAATCTTAATATTCGATCCGTGTAATTTACTAATTTGTTACATTTTTAATTTTATATAATGTGTCATCCGTGTCCTATTCCAGGGATTGTTGTGACACATGTTGAATAATTGTATCTCCACGTCCTTCCTGTTCCATGTCATCACGTCAAGTGACTTATATGATAATATGTTCTTAGTTTTGCATATGGAAGCTACGTTCTCAATCATCCACAGCAACTTTCCTGTTATTGTAAAGTCTTCTCTAGGAAAACTACTTGCTTCAAAAATAAGGGAAACATTTAACAAGCATCTTGTTGCTCCTATTTTTTCATCCTTTGGCTCAAGCATTCTCTGTGTAAATTTTTGAAGTGCATAGAGCAGAGGCATTCTGGATGTAGGTGACTTGCTGTTGATTAAAGAGAGCGCATAGTGTAAGAGGGTGCTATCGGTTGTTTCCAAAGCATTTGAACCACAATTATTCTGCCACCAAATACCAACTAATAATGGAAATCCGGTATTTGTTCAGCCATGATTGGCAGACCTATTCAGCTAGAGATTGTGGTAAAATGTGGTTTGCACAAACAATAAATCGATTGAGGTAAGCAAACACAAGTCTAGCAATTAAACAATTGCCTGAGAATTGCAAAGCCTCCTACTGCTGTGTATGGCTCATATGGTCGTTGTACAGCCTGTGGGAAGCAGCAGACACTTGAATTTCTGATGAAAAGATGCTCAGCAAATAATAAATCAGCTAGGTGAGTGAGAAGTTGATCCTGGCAGGTAGGAAATTGACCAACAAGCATTAGATTGACCAAGGAGAGTGAAATTGCAAACTACAGGGTCGATATCAGCCTATAGGAAAGAGGAATACACTGTATAGTTAGTATTGAATCAAATTAGAAACTCCTAAAGAGTTGCAACGGCTCTGAGATGACAACCTTCAATCTCTGGGCCTGGAAATGCATCCTACGGTGGTAGTAATAGAGCTGTTGAACTCTCTATTAAACAAGGAAAATTAACAATGCAAGAAATCCACTAGTTATATATCTCTCTCATTTGCAACTCCCATTCACTGGCAGGGCCATTAAAACCAGAACTAAAACATGGATACACAAAGCACAATCACATATAAATCTCAAACCAATTCAAAACATAATGGACACCATGTTTAACTTGGAAACACAAATGGGAAAACCAACTTCAAATGGGCCTGACTTTTCATTTCAGCAATCTCTGATATAATGCAATTCTTGGCTCTCTATGCATCTTCCTCTCCCAGCTAATAAAAGTCATTTGAGAGTGAAAATAATGGAAGAAATCGAGAGAGTTGGGGTAATGGGAAGGCCAACAGACTGACCTTTCATTTCCATTCATTAATTTTTTTTCTTTTCATTGAATTCTCTATTTTCTCTTTTGTTTTATTCTTTTTTTACATTTGCGTTGTTGTTCATAGTTTGTTTAGCTTTAGAAATTGGGGAATTGGCTTATAAGTTGTAAGTATTGAGTCTTGCAACCATTTGAAAGTTCAGATCTATCTCAGATCAGAAAACTACTTCTGTCAATAAATAAAGAAAGAAGTCTTTCGTGAAAGCTGATTATGCTAGTTGTAGTGGACCCGCTCACAGTAGTTGGAGACCTGTTCCTGTTGTTCCCAAGTTCCGGTAGCTTTGGAACTTGTAGGAAACATTCTAAAAGCAAGGAAGTTAATCCCACGAGCTTGAGAGATTGGCAGTAGCTTTTGGGTGAGGGATGCTCTATTCCCAACATCATTCCCATGATGTTCCACATGTTTCCCACTGCATGCAGCCCAAATTACCTTTTCTTTCGTGCATTTTTTTGCTAGGTAACAGTGCCACACCATCCCCGCTGGGCTCGCAAACTGCCAACTATGATAGATGTATCCTTAAAATCCCCGTATTTTTATGGTTCACAATTATTAAGTCCTATTGCAAGTGATTAAGTTGCAATTTTAATGGTTGTTCCATTTGCTAGTGGTGCATGAAGAAGCTTTTCATTTTAATGGTTGTCGTACATCTTCTAGTGAATACTTATTTTAATTCATCTTCTCATTTCGATTTGTGGTCAATGGCCCCATGTTAAATTACATTTTCAAAGATTACAAAACAATTTTGAAATTCATTTATGTTAAATTTGACAATTAGGGCCAAACTCCATGTGGGTCCGATTCCGACATGTATTCATGAGATATGAATTTCTTGACAATTTGCTAAGGTCGGCCAGCAAGCAAAGCATTGTTTTTCACCCCCAGCTCATCCTCAACTTGGCATATAAAAGGAGACCTTGCGGCATTATGACACTCATCTCATCTTCAAATCTCTTCTCTCTCCTAGGTTGTTTGGGTATGTGTAGGAGGAGCAGCTCTCTCTCATGTGGGAAGGAGGACACAGGAAAGTTGCAGCAGCGTTGACTTAGGTTGACCAAGGAGAAGCAGGGGTAGTTTGACTCCATTGACCAGCATAGAGGAGATTTGACTGCGTTTTGGGTTGGGCAGCCTTTCCTAGGCTAGCTGCATTGCTGGGCAGCCAAGCATTGACCACAGATTTGACCACCGTTGACTGGTTAGGGCTGACCACAGGGTTGCAGATGCATTGACTGCTGTTTGACCATCTTGCTTGGTGGCTGCCTATACTTTCTGTTGAAGGCCGAGTTGACCAAGGTTGACTTGAGGTCATTTGGGAGCTGTTTGACCAGATTTGACTTTGCTGGTTAGGGTTTTATTGTTGTTGTTGTAAAATAACAGATTTGTGAAATTGTACTATCTCTCTCTCTCTGCTGAATTATTGAAGAATATAGAAGAATAGATCAAAGGGTTTCCCCACATTGGGATTTGTCCCTGGCTGGTGCCACATCTTGTGTCTCTTGTCTTGGCTTGTCTTCTATTGTTTACATTTATTTTCTATCTACATTTTACTATCATGTTGATGTGATTGCAATATTGGAAATTGATATTGCGCTATCAAGAAGATATGAAGTAAATTGCTCTTATGCATAGAACATACCATAATTTAACATGGTATCAGAGCTGAGGTGAAGACAAAGCCCAAACAAGAACTAGAGCAATCACCGAAGGCAGTTGGAAAAGTCAAAAAGGCTTGATGGGTTCCTCATCACACTTCCCGGCTGAAGACAAGCTCTGTGAGAAATCCGATTATCACGGATGGAAGATTTCTCTTCATCTCTGACATCGGAAGAACAAGAAGTATTGGACTACGTGAGGGGCAGAATTACGAAGCCTCCATCAAATGCACCGGCTGCTAAAAAGAACAAGTACACTAAGGGTGAAGTCAAAGCGAAGAAGATCATCCGAGACTCAATTGACAAGCGTCTGGTGGCCTACATTTCCGAGTTGAACACCTCTAAGGAGATCTATGATAGACTAGTAAGCTTGTTTAAAGTTAGTGATGCAAATCAAGTTTTGTTCCTCAAAAATAAGTTGAAGGATATTAAGAAGGGCAAAGACGAGGATATTCAATCCTACTTCTTAAGGATCATTGAGATCAAGAATGATCTGCTATCAATTGGAGAAGTCATTCCTGATAGGGAACTAACTATCACTACCCTTGGAGGGCTCCCATCCGAATGGTATATATTTAGAACCACTCTTCTCAACAATGACCGAATTTCGGGATTTGAAGAATTGATGTCAAAATGCATTCAATAAGAAACAAGGATGGTGGAGCAAGAAATGCCTTCAAGCAAAGGCAACCCCACTGCTTTCTCCTCTCAGGCCAAAAGGAGAAATAATTCGGGTCTAAAGGTCACTTCAAAGGAAAGACCAGATCAAAGGGTGATAGGAAGGGAAGATGCTTCGCAATAAATTTGGTCACTATGCGAGGGAGTGTCCAAATAGAAAAGTGTTAAAATTGGTTGCTAGGGCCAAACTCCATGTGGGTCATCTTATTAATGATAGCTGATATTTTTCTTGGATCCTTCTCATCAAGAGGTGTAGCATTGATCTAAAGATCATCCAATTCCGATAAGTATTCACGTAGATATGAATTTATTTGTGTTATGGGACAATTCATCAAGGTCGATCAACAACCAAACAAACCCCACTTGTGCTCAACATTTTAGTATAAATAGAGGCAGCCTTCAAGTCATTTCTACACACTCACTTGGGATCTCTTCCTCTCTACTTGTCTTTGGGTTTTAGTAGGAGGAGAGATCCTAAGGGATAATGCTGCCCTGATGGAGAAAGGATCTACGCTGCCCTGATGGAGATCTACGATGCCCTGATGGAGATCCACGTTGCCCTAATAGAGATCTATGCTGCCCTAATGAAGAAGCCCAGGACGCAGAAAGGAAGAGAGATCTAGAATGGTGAAGGAAGCCTACATAACACAACAAGGAAAGATCTAATTGCTGGTCTAGAAGAGACCCTATCCGCTGTCCTAAAAGGCACCTGTACACAGCCCTAAGGACAGAGATCTATACGCTGATCAAAAGAGCCCTAGCCGCAATTCTATAAGTGCCCTAGTCACAATCCATATACGCCCTAACTGCTGCCCTTATTCCGCACTAAGATGTTGCCCTACATCCGCAATTTAAGAAGACTCTTATATGCTGGAAATAGGAGGCCTTATCTCCCTAGACGCAGTCCTCTAATACGCTATCTCAAGAGGCCTCTATGCTGCCCTAACCGCAGTCCTCAAAGGCAGTCAACGAGAGTTCTATGCAGCAAGTATACATTGGAAAGGGGAGCCCTTAATGCAGTCAAAAAGAAGACTATTCAAGCATGCCCCAGCCGCAGCCATGGAGGAGTCTTTCCTCAGCTAAAAGATGCGTAATATGACCTCAGATTTGGACAGCAACAGTGTCAAGCTTCAGGCAGATGAGGAAGGTCTGAAAGTGGTTTGCATGACATGGCCAAGAGTGTTTAAGGGTATACGTTGAAGCCTGTCCAGCAAGGCAGCATATGTTAGAACTGTGTTGATAATAGTACAGTCATTTGGATGGAGAAAGGGGTGTGAACTTGATGAAGAGTATGAGAGAAATCATTGTGTTGAAGACCTTGATTGGAAACCTTTGGAGCAGCAAAGGGGACTGTTAGAGGGAAAATTAATATAGGCCTATGTTCAGTGACATTGGTGGAACTTCGTCATTAATAGAAGGCAGATTAAAAAGCTGACCGTATGAAGGTACAGACTTCCTAGTGAGCAGCAGAGGAAGATTGTGTGTTAGGCCGCAGGCCATAACACCACAGTCAATATTTTGTATGAGTATTTAAGTGCTCAGATCACTAGCATATATATGGAGCTGTCATGCTGCTGAAGCCATTAGAGGACTGTTTAATGCCGTTGTAATATAAGATGGACAGAGCTAGTGTCATGGGTTGGTTCAATTGACAATGAGCAGCATGATGATGTAAGGGTCTCACCTTGAAGGACCTTATGCTGCAAATCAATTGAAGATTGAAGGCTGCTCTCTGAGCTGCAGTCCTTGGTGTCAGATGTATAACTGCATTGTGTCATCTTCATGGTGAAGATCTCTGCTCTTATCTAGTCAAGTCAAAGTGTTGACTTCGGATGTATATGTACTCTCTCTCTCTCTCTTTGCTGAACTATTGAAGAACATATAAGAAGAATTGATCAAGGGTTTCCCCACATTGGGGTTTGTCCCTGGCTAGCATCACATCCTGTGTCCTCTTGTCTTGGCTTGTCTTCTGCGATTTATATTTATGTTCTATCTGCAGTTTACTTTAATGTTGATGCCATTGCTAATCTAGAAAAGATATTGAGCTAACTGTGAAAATTGAAATAAATTGCTCTAGCATAGAACATACCTAAAATTAACAAAAAGACACATGATGATGATCAAAATCACTCCATGGGCAACTCCAACCACAATCAAAGGAATGGCAGGTTCAATGGCAAAGTAAAGAGGAATGCGGGAAATCAAGGAAGTGGTCAACCCTCCAAGAAAGCAAGGAACTCCAGGTATGAACCAAATGTTGTTAACAATAAGCAAGATGAGTATTATCTAGTATCGACCCTCTCCACTACCTCTCCTCCGGACTCAGGCAATTGGCCTATTGATAGTGGTGCCTCAAGGCACTTCATTGCCTAAAAGGAAGCTCTCTCTAATCTGATAGAGAAGGAGACAAACTTGGAGATTATTCTTGGAGACAATTCCACCTATCCCGTCAAGGGTGTAGGGAATGTTATCTTAAATTAAATCAGGGTAACACAATTCATTTGCAAGAAGTCCTATATGTACCTGATCTCAAGAAGAATCTAGTGTCCATTTCGGCAATGGAAAACAAACGCTACAAGGTGGCCTTCATCGATGGCAAGGTACGTGTGTGGAAAAAGAATTTTAAAGATGCTTTCACTCTTGGGTTCCAAGTTGATTCTTTATATCAAGTTGGAGGAAGTCTGTTGGGAGTCATGTCTTGCGACACATCTCTACAGCTTGAACTATGGCACCAGAGGTTTGCCCACCTTCATTATAAGGCTCTACCCGATGTGAGACAAATGGTGACAAGGACGCCCGAGTTCAAGTACAGCATGACGGTGTATGTCCGGGCTGTGCCGAAGGAAAGCTTAAAAAGGGACCATTCCCCTCAAGCCATAGCAAGACGCCTGAGTTCAACGTAGAGCATGACGGTGTATGTCCAGGTTGTGCCGAAGGAAAGCTTAAGAAGGGACCATTCCCCTCAAGCCATAGCAAGACCTCCGACATTTTGCAGTTAGTTCACTCCGACATATCTGGTATGATGCCCGTGAACTCTTTGGGAGGATATCTATATTATCTCACTCTTACAAATGATTATTCTCGCAAGACTTGGATATACTTCTTAAAAAAGAAGGATGAAGTGTTCTCATGGTTCTGTCACTTCAAAGCCTTGATCGAGAATCAAACCGAGAAGAGAATCAAGATTTTAAGGAATGATAATGGGACCGAGTATGAATCGAATGAGTTCCATGACATTTGCAAAGAAGTTGGCACTAAGAGGGAGACCACAACACCATACACTCCTGAGCATAATGGTGTCGCTGAAAGGAAGAATCGTACGATTTTGGAACTTGTTCGTTCCATGGGCCGAAGCTACAAATATCGTCGTATATGTTCAAAACCGATGCCCTCATCAAGCATTGGATTCCAAGACTCCTGAATAAATGTTCACTGGTAAGAAACCTGATGTCTCTCATTTTAGAATTTTTGGAAGCCCTGTATATTTTCATGTGCCGAAAGAGAAAAGAAGCAAATCGAGTGCATATGATAAGAAGGGAATCTTTGTGGGCTATAGCAAAAATTCTAAGGGCTATAGAATCTATGTGGCTAGTCAAAGGGAAGTCGAAATAAGTCATGATGTCACCTTTGATGAAAATATGGCTCTTAGCAAGGTTAACAATTCTTCCTATTATTAGGAAAGATAAAGAAGTTGACACCAGGAGGCTGGATGAGAAGGAAGATGAGACAAGGCCCGATGTGGAAGAATCTATGGATCCTATTGATCCCCCTCCGCAAGAGCCTTCCTCTTCTAGGAAGAGGCCCTCATGGCTTAAGGGTACTCTTGAAGATGTCGAGAGACATATTGCACCCAGAGAGACTTTCTGTGAAAGTAAGAAGACGACCAGGTATCAAGGATACTTGACCATTATGAACACCATCATTCAAAATGAGCCTTCATTGTTTGAAGAATCCGTGAAGCATCCAGTATGGAAGGATGCTATGAATGAAGAATACGAGTCCATCATGAAGATGGTACTTGTTAGTGTCACCTGGATCAAATGTGCTTTTACTATGCTTGTTGAGACTATCAAAATCATTTTTTTTATGTCACTAGGTTTACACAGCAAAATTTGGTCACTGTTTGGTCAATCTAGAGATGAGGTCAATCTTTTGGAAATCCACTCATGTTGGTCACCTATCACACTTTTATGGAGGTGTCATATCAAAAACCTATCAATCATCATCATCATTCTATTTAGTCTCAGGTCATTCACTAGGTTGCTAGGGTTTCCAAGGTCCATCAATTTCATGAATAAAACCAGCAGTTAATAGAGCATGACAAAGAGCTCTTGGGAATTGATTTGTGAATTTTCACACATTCATCATGTTCTCATGTTCAAAAGGTTCCAGAAGAAGGAGTTCCAGCACTCAGGGAAGTAAAAGGCAGCTCAGGTTTTCAGTGGTAAAGGTAACTCTATTTTCATAAGTGAAAAATCAATTTTTAAAGGATGGTGGGTCCCATTTCTTTTTAAAAAAGAGAAATAACTTTCCCTATATAAACTCAAAAACCCCCAAACTTGTTCATTTACCTCCTATTTACTCTTGAGTATAGAGCTATCCCGTCTAAGACAGCAAAAAAGTCGGTTTCCTAGGCAAATTTAGCAAAAATTTTGAGGTGTTGCGCTTAGGAACAAAGCGTTGCACTCAGAGCAGAGGCACTACGCTCAGAAGAATTGCGCTGCGCTCAGGAACAAAGCGTTGCGCTCAAGACAAAGTGCCCAGAGTTCACCCAAAACACTCCCAAATTTCATTTTTTGGCTTGCAAGCCTAATTTGATTGACTTTTAAGCCAAGAGACAAGTACACCATCATTATCCCTCATTTGCTTTTCCAAATTCATCTCATGTCAATGATTCTTCAAATTAGGGTTTGTGGTGAAATTTTGCATGGGAAATGATAGGGTGAAAATGGCCATTTTTATTTTTGGTTTCTAAAACATGTAAAATGTTGTCCTACACCTGCATAAATGTTTAATAAACCATTTTAAGGGTTTAACCCACCTCACTCAAAAAGCAAAACCCTAGCTCATTCCTAGAGGTTTTTGGGCATGTTTCATTACAAACCCTGTTTTACCTCCTTGCAAACAAATCACTCTTCCACTGTTTCTTCACTCATTTTCATTAGCTTCCAAAGTTCATATCCACCATTTTCAAACCTCCTCTATCATTTTGTCAAAATCCGCCTTCACATCATTTCATTTCCATTCATACCTCACACTTTATTTTTGGTTGCCTGCTGCTAGGATTTTTTGTCATCATGGAGGCAACATCTTCACTAGAGAGAAAAAGACATCATAAGGGAGGGAAGATCCTTAGATATGAACCATCATACTGCAATGCAATCAACTCCTATCCTTTCATCAAACAGTGCTTTGAGGATGTACATTGCTTGGAGTTTTGCAATAGAGTGAGCGAGGTGGGGTTTCATGAACAATTAACAAATTGGGTGGTAACTCAGTTGAAAGGTGAAACTGCTGTCATCGCTGGTGTTGAGTTCAATTTTTCAGTGGCCTCCATCTCACTTGCAATAGGGTTACCGAACAACGGTGAATATTGGTTCAAAGGGATGAGCCTAGATCTTGAATGCTACAAGCCTTTCTTAAAGACGCCATACAAAGAAAAACATGCTCACCTTATGCCTTTCAGATAAATATGCCCCTTTGATGAAGAGTGTCATGAGGTTCTTTACATGTGAAGGGAGATTCTCCAGGTTGTATGCTTATCATATTCGCCTCCTGATGCATTTCACCTCTCAAAAACCACTCAACATGAGTAACTACCTATCCAAGAGCATTTCCAAAATGTCGGAAAAAATACAATTGAAGGACAAGGAGCACTCCCCAAGCTTGTTTCATCACAGTCTAATCAAAACTATTGTCCTTCACCAGCTTGCAGAGAAAGGTATGGCTTGGGAAGCCTTTTTGGAAACAGCCCTGAAGTGGCCTGAAGCCAATGTAGCAACTCAGTCTCCTAGTGTGCCAAAACAGCAAACAGAGGTGGGGTCCTCTAGCAAATCAGTGGAGAAAACTCAGTGAACTAAGCCTGAGGTGACTAAAGTGTACAAGAGAGGATAGAGGCTTGTGTTTTCTTCTCATGGAGAGAAAGGGGCCAAGCCTTCTTCATTGAAAAAGCAGGGACCATCAACAAAAGAGAAAGACAAAATTGAGCATGAGTTTGAGCTTGGTTGATTCAGAGGCTGAGGATCAGACTTCAAGCATGCAACAGACAATCAGAGAAAAGGACTATCAAATCAAGGAGCTAACAATCAATATGGAAAGAGAAAAATATGTCATATCATTCCTTGAACAGGAGAATAATCAGCTCAAAGTCAGCATTGCGCTTCTGCACTTTTCTGTGTTTTAACTTGTAAATTTCACTGTGTAAAATTTCTAGTTTCTAGTTTGACTTAGTCAAAGTCAAGATTCTCTATGTAATGGCACTAGTTTCAAGGCTAGGTAATGTAGGCATGAATAAATGTACATCATAGGTTGTTTTTGATATTTATTAGGCCTAATAAAAGAAGCAAACTCCTAAACAAACTCTCTATGAAGTGTCTGAGTTTCACCTTCTCACTCTCACCTGTTGGTTGAGAGAATCATGGAGTCAGTTCCTCCACCTCGACTCTTGAAGGTGGGCAAGTGGTCTAGGAGAGTCTATATGTATGATTTCTCTTCAGGAGAAGAGGGTTGAACTTCTTGTGAAGGAAGCTTGTATGTAATCATCTTTTCAGCTAATACAGAGATAGGTTGCAGCGATTTTCAAGGTACTCTAGCCCAGTGAGTTCATGGTGCTTGTGCTTCATTCTATTTGTTTTCTCGTGGTTTAAACATCTTTATCTATATGATATCTCTTCTTTCTATGAATGCCTTACAGTGAAATATACAGAATTCTTGTTTTCACGTTCTGTTGTCTGGTTTTCATAGTTATGTTTATGTCTTCCTAAGCTAATGAAATCATGTTTACTTATGCTCATTAGTTTCTTCTACACTTTCTCCTCTATACTGTACTGACAATATTCAAATTACACCATGGCTTCTGATATCTAGCTCCTTCTCATATTTTCTCCTGCACTGCTACAGCCTAGACCTATTTGTGGCTCCAAACCTTAAGTTTAGCAAACCCTAAAACTCAAATTTTCACAAACAAACAAACAAATACACATATCTAGCCTAAATTTCATTTGCTTTAAAGTCATATCACTGATAAGAGACTTAGAGAGATCCCTCTCATGCTCAGTGGGGCTAGCTACTGAGCTGAAGTGGTTTGAGGTTACCCTTCTCGATTTCCTTTTCAGCCTAGGAGATTGTAAGGACTAACATTTTTGGTGTCGTTGCCGAGAAACAACTGTTAAATCATTCCTGTGAAATATCTAAGAGCTTTCAAAGAACTGGTTTTGTAGTTCACAGCTTCCAGTATTCAAAGGCTGAATTTATAAATTTCATCAGTTTAGGGTGTATACATTCTGGCTTCCAAAAGGCATAGCGGGTCAAACCCTGACCAAAATCCAACCTTCATTGTTGAAGATCCAAAAAGACTGCTCATAAAACTTAGATTACCCATCACTAAAAGTGTAGTTCGAAAAATTAAAAGAACAACCTCTCTTCCTAAAAATCTGTTTGCCTTTGAGCAAATTCCTTTTGATGAGCAGATAGAATTATCTCTTTCCAAGTCAAAGTCTGAGTCATGTATTTTTAAAGTGACATTAGAGCCTTTAAAGATTGAAACTCACTCTATTTCTTCAGAATCTTTGCCTGCTAAAACTGATCATGAACTATGGTTGAATTTTGATAAGCTTCAAAGCCTTGCTGACCAACTCCAGATCACTACTAAAAAAGCTTTTGTCCAATATCAACTTGAATACCTGGCCACTGCTTCATCTTCTATTTCACCTGCAAGCACATCTGCTACATCTCCCAAAGCTTCAATTTCATCATCTTTCATACCACCTCCATTTGTTCCATCCACCCGCATTAGTATCATCATCCTTGCTTACACAATCCATTGTAGCACCTCCACTATCTCCAACAGTCATGGCGAGATTTGCACCTCTCTTACTGCTTGCTCAACTCGTTGCTTTGCCTCAGAATTATGGTCAAAGACTCCCTTTGTTTGATGGAAGTGCAGAAATTATAGCTCAGCGGCATGTTGACAAGTTAATAGATTTCATTGATTTAGAAGAAATTGATGAAGAGAATGCCAAGATGAGCATTATAGCTCAAAGTTTCTCAGGAGATGTTAAGAAATGGTTTCGAAGTATGGCCGCTAATTCTGTTAATAGTTCTCAAAGATTGATTGAATTATTCTTAGCTTGTTGGTAAGAGAAGAAAAATCCATTACAGATAATGGCCGAGTATAATTCAATGAAAAGGAACCCAAATGAAACAGTTCAAGAATTTACAGCGAGATTCAACAAAGTGTACAATTCCATGCCTGATGATATGAAGGCTCCTCTTGGTCTAGCTCTTCTTCATTATCCTGATGCTTTCAATCCGAACATGGCATACCAACTGAGAGAGAGATCCTACTACTCTTGAAGAGATGCAGCAGAATGTGGTCAGTGTCAAAGCCAATTTGCTCATTAAGAAGTCAAAATCAAAGCCAGAGAGGACTGAGAAGAAAGTTGTCTTTAAAGAAGAACCTGCATCATCTTCTGATGCAAAGCTTGACAATCTAATAAAAACTATGGAGACGATGATGGATAGAATATCCATAATTGATCGACAAGCAGAACCTTCAATGAGGAATCCTAACTTTAGCGGATAGCAACAACAGCAATTCAGAAATCGACAGAAAGAGCAGCGAAACCAAGATCCTCAAGGTCAAGTAAGAGCTGCATTTCAGCAAAATTATACTAAAGGCCAGGAAGAAGATGAAGAAGAGATTGTAGAAGCAAATCACTTCTTTCAAGAAGATGAACTACCTACTTTCCTAACAGCAGAAGATCAGTTTTGCGAAGATTCTCTCATACCAAGTGATCAGCAATTTGTGCTTGCAAGTGACGATCTATGGGCTGTTCAAACTAAAGAGTACCAAAGAGGATATCATAATGCCCTCAATCATCTCCAGACGCAGTACAATTTGAGGAATAGAAATGTACCTATTACTCTAACTCAGAAAAGACAAAATGTACAAAAGGACACACCAAGCAAGGAAACTGCTCCTGCAAGTCAAAATAAAGAGGACATTGTCAAACTGAATCGGGATAGAACAAATGAAGCCTCTACCAGCAATGTGAGGAAAGACAAAGAATTGCAAACTGAAAGCCACAAGAAGGAATCTCAAGCTAAAGGCCAAACAGAAAGGAAGGACATCGCTGCAAAAGAGGTAGAAAAGCAATCTAGTCTTTTTAGTTTGGAAAATGAAATTTCTAAATTGAAGATTGCTATTCCCCTCACTGAATTAGTGAGGAATGATAAATATAAATTTCAGATTACAAAGATGCTTAAGGTTGACCAGATGTCTGATACAGTTAATGTAGTTGATGATGACCCAGCAATCCTTTTTGGTCCAGCCTTAGAAGGAGCTCCCAAAGATAGTGAAATCCCTCCTTTTTATCTGAGTCTTAAACTTCATGATTTTATCCTTCATAATGCCATGCTAGATTCTGGTGCCTCACATAATCTTATGCCTAAAGCCATCATGGATAAACTAGGACTGAGTATCACCTAACCCTACCATGATCTTTATTCCTTTGATTCCGGGAGAGTGAAATGCCTTGGCCTCATTAAAGACTTGGTAGTGTCCTTGGACCAAATCTTGGCCAAAAATGTACTCATGGATGTAGTAGTTGCCAATATTCCTCCTATGCTTGGCATGTTGCTTTCAAGGTCTTGGGGAGCAAAACTAAAGGGCACTCTGCAGCTTGACTTTTCATACGTCACTATCCCTGTTTTTGGTCAGCTCCGGAAACTTTATAGGGAAAAGAAGATGAAATTTATGATCAGCAGTAAGGAGAAGCCAGTTAATCATCCTATACACGCTGTCCATACTGATCTTGATTCTTTCATTTTGTTTAGCAATATAAATTTTGTGGATGATGAAAGTCAGCTAGTGGAAATTTCAGAAGTTCCCAAGGTCATGAGCAGCATACATGAAGTTATTACCGCAAAAGGTAAAGAGGTTAGTGGAAATTGAAAGAATAGTGTAGAAAACAGAAAGTTTTGAGATAGCTAGTCAAAATCCTAAAAAGAAAAAAGTTCATTCTTCAAAAATCCTTTTTCCGAATGAAGAAAATGGTCTTTGGACCATGGAGTTCGATGGTGCATCGGGAAGAGAAGGAGCAGGGATTGGTGTCTGGATACATGGTCCATTACATCAATCAAATAAAATCCCTCGAAATGTGAGAATGAGTTCTTACAAGTTGGCTTTTGAGTGTTCAAACAATGAGGTGGAGTATGAGGCATTGATTGCTGGCCTCAAAATTCTGAAAAAGTTGGAAGCAAAAAAGATTTATGTTTATGTCGACTCTGAATTAGTAATCAAGCAAGTCAAAGGGGAATATCAGGCCAAGCACCCAAGAATGAGAGCTTATCGCAATGTTGTACTTGACATCCTCAAGACTTTTTCATAATACACTTTGTCTCTTATTCCTAGAACTCAGAATGTCATAGCTAACTCACTCGCCACTGCAGCAAGTATGGTGAAGATCCCTATTCATCCTAATCAAAAGTACTCCATCCATGTCAAACATCACCCAATCGTTCCAGATAACATGAGATTTTGGCAAGTGTTTGGGGATGATAAACAGATAGACAGTTTTCTGCAATTGGAAGGAGAATTTCATAATTCTCACATTGATGATGCATACAATTTGAATGATCCGGACATCCACTCAGCTAAGATTGAAGTATTACAGCTCAAGAACAACAACATTCCAAGAGGCTTGGTGCCTTTAGAAGAGTTATTTGACCGTGATGATGTCGCCAAGAAGCCCACCATGGTTCCTACAGAAAAAGGAGTTGAAGATGTAAACATTGGCACCAACTGATAATCCTAAAATGGTCAAGTTATCAAAGTCCTTATCTCCTGAAACAAAAAGTAAGTACATGTCTTTAATGAAAGAATTCGCTAATGTATTTGCTTAAGACTATTCAGGTCTGAAATTTTATGACAAAAGTATCATTCAGCACACCATTCCTATTAAGTCTGATCATAAGCCATTTCACCAGAAATTGAGGAGGATCAATCCCAAGTTGTTGCCATCGATTGAGAAAGAGGTATATAGGCTTTATAAGTCTAGAATCATAGACCCAATTCGATTTTTTGAATGGATGTCTAATCTAGTTCCTGTAAGAAAGAAGACCAGGGAGATTCGTCTATGTATTGATTTCAAAAATCTGAACAAAGTGTCCTTGAAAGCCAATTATCCCCTGCCCAAGATGGATCACATACTACAGAGGGTGGTTGGGTCCTCTAGGATGTCATTGCTAGACGGATGCTCTGGATACAACCAAATTCTAATACACAAGGATGATCAGCTCAAGACAGCCTTCACAACACCATGGGGTACATTCATGTACGCCAAGATGCCTTTTGGGTTGAAGAATGCAGGAGCTACTTTTCAGCGAGCTATGGACATAACTTTTGCAAATGAAAAAGATGTATTTTTGGTTATCTATCTAGATGATCTTACTGTGTTTACAAAATCTGATGAAGATCATTTACATCATTTAAGAATTGTTTTTCAGAAATGCAAAAAATTTGGCATCTCACTTAACCCAAAGAAGAGTTTGTTCGCCATGGAAGAAGGTAAGCTATTGGGACACATCATCTCTAAAGATGGCATCTGCATTAATCCTGCAAGAGTGGAGGCCATTCGACAACTAGACTTCCCAAGGAACAAGAAAGAGATTCAGTGTTTTAATGGGAAAATCAATTTTCTGAGAAGATTCATTCCTAATCTAGCTAAGCACTTGAAAGAAATGACAAACATGTTGAAGAAGGACAGTGAGGTAAAGTGGTCTTTAGAGGCTAAGAAATAATTTCATGCAGTAAAGTTTGCATTATCTACTGCTCCTATTTTGATTAGCCCAGATTACACTTCAGATTTCATCATCTTTTCTTTTGCCTTTGAGCATACATTAGCAGCAGTCCTAATGCAGAAGAAAGATCAGAAAAATGAGCAGCCCATAGCGTTTTTCAGTCGCACTATAAGAGATGCAGCAAAAAGATACAATATCATTGAAAAGCAGGCATTGACGTTGGTGAAAGCCCTCAAGGATTTCCGAGTTTATATTCTGCATTCTCACACCATTACTTATGTTCCTACTACAACAGTTAAAGAAATTCTTGTGCAAACAGATTCTGAAGGCAGAAGAAGAAAGTGGATTGCAGCCATGCTAGAGTATGACTTGGAGATAAAGCCTACAAAGCTCATCAAAGGACAAGGTTTAGCCAAACTCGTGGCTGAATCAAATATACATGCACTAGACATCAATTTGATTGTTGCACTTTCTGAAGAACAAGAAGAAGACGATCCTTTCCTGCAGGTGTCAAATATGTTCATGTCCTCACCTTGGTATTCCGACATTGTTTATGTCTTGCAGCACTTGAATCCCCCACCGGAAGTCCCCAAAGGTAAAGCTAGATCACTTAAACTGAAGGCTTCAAAATCATAGTTGCGGGGGAGTGCGCTCCCTTAAAAAAATTTGCGCTCCCTGCCATTTTCGGGAGCGCATTAGGGAGCGGTCGCTCCTGGAGCGATTTTTTAAGCCAGGAAGCGATCGCTCCCGATCGCTCCCAGGCATTAAAAAATCGCTCCAAGAGCGATTCGAACCGCGTCGAGAGCAATTACGCAAAAAATAAATAAATAAATAAATAATTGTTTTAAAAGCCCAAAGGGCATAAAAAAAAATTCATTATCACCATTGAGCAAGAGCTTGGCAAAGGAGCAAGGAGCAAGCGCTGAAGAGCGAGGAGCGAGGAGCAAGCCTGCAGTGGTAAGTAACTTAGTAATTTAGCTAGTCTAGCTAGTTTAATTTAGTTAGGTAGTAATTTAGGGAATTTAATTTAGTTTATTGAGTATTAAAATGATGAATTGCAATTAAATTAATAAATTAAGTTAATTAATGCCAATAAATGAAATTAATTTGCAGATTGTTGAATGAAAACCCTACAAACATCAAACACCATGGACCTCACCATATTTCTGGGCATTTTCCTCTTCCTGGTCCCTTTTATGGTTATTATGGTGGTGGAGGGTAGGAAACGGAGGGGCCAAACTGAAGAGGGGATTGAAGAAGTTGGAGAAAGTCGAATTGGTGAAAACCCCGGTGAAGAGGAGCTGGAGGAGGGTGAACAAGACCCTCAAAAAACTAAACAAGACCAAACCCCATTGTGGAAATATGTTAACAGGGCTAAAACAGGGAGAGGGGGTGGAACCACTAAATTTCATTGCCCCCATTGCAACACTGATTACACAGGTTCATACACCCATGTTAGAAGACACCTCTGCGGGAAAAGGCCATGGGATGGAGACAAACAAATAGGAAACAAAACTTGTGCAGTGGTGTCAACAGCGGATAGAGCCAAATACATAAGGGAAGAGGAGGAAGCCCAATACAAATCAAAAAAATCAAGTGGTTTCTTTGAACCAATCACAATCACAAGCACAAAGAACTCCTTCAGCATCCTCCCAAGGCAGTGGATATGGAGGCACAGGGTCATCAGCTTTAAGAGCGTAGAACCATATCAGATTTCCTTGATGAGGGGTGTAGGAATGATGTGGATTCAAAGGTTTACAGGTTTCTCTATGCATGTGGGATACCATTCAACGTTCTTCGCTCACCTTATTGGCACGAAATGGTTTCGGCCATAAATGATGCCCCTAAAGGATACAAGAGCCCTGGGTATGACAAGGCAAGAACCGTTGGCCTTGATAATGAAAAAGCAAAAATATCACATTCTTTGAATAGAATGACAAGTTCTTGGACTGACCATGGGGTGTCCATCGTATCTGATGGATGGACAAATGTAAAAGGCAAGCCATTGATAAGTGTTCTTGCTGTGTTTGTTAATGGTCCAATCTTTCTAACTGCACATGATTACTCAGACAAGTTCAAGACCACCATCAACATTGCAGAAGCATTACTTGAAACAATTGACTGTATTGGGCCATACAATGTCATCCAAGTCATCACTGATAATGCTCCTAATTGTAGGGCAGCGGGAGCAATTATTGAGGATAAATACCCCAACATATTTTGGTCTGGGTGTTTGGTTCACACATTGAACCTTCTGTTGCATGATATTGTCAAGAACAAAAATGAACAATACCAATGGATTGGTGATTTGTACAAGAAAGGCAAAAAATGATAAAATTTATTACAAATCATAGCAATACCCATGGCCTTTTCCGCAGTCACTCGAGATTGGAGTTGTTGAAGATTGCGAAGACGAGATTTGGTAGCTATTACCTCACTTTCAAGCGCCTTTTGAAGGTAAGAGAGTCAATGGCTAGCATGGTATCAAGTCCACATTGGCAGGTATTGAAGGAAAGGGCTACAAATGCAGCTGACAGGGGAGGTTTTGAAATGGTGGAGGAGGCCGCTCTTGATGGCCAATTTTGGACAAGTGTGGGGCAAGTTTTGGATTTCACCAA
>APFE030177104.1:41599-102195 GCA_000404065.3 Pinus taeda
CACCTTCATCTACTCCCTCACGTGGAGGTTCTAGTTCTGGTCGTCTGTCTGTGCGGGAGACTCCGAGAAGACCACCACGACCTCCTTATGGGGGAGACTCTCGTGGCAAGGGCCACATGTAGATTTATCATTTACAGTTTACTTGTCTTTTTTAGTTTCTATTGGACTTTAGTTTTCATAACTGTTGAGTTTTGAGTCCTTGACTCTTGACTCTTGACTCTTTCATATCATAATGATATTTTTTGTAAACAATATATCACTGTGACAATGAAAATTTGAAGTTTGAAGTTGGGCCTTGGCAATTATAACTCATTGGTAATGATTGTGAATTATGAATATGATGCTTCGTGAAAGACTAAAGTTGTTTCATTTCATTTCATTATTCATGTTTCATTTTATAAATTTATAACATTTCATATCATGTTAACAGTTAGAAGTTAGGACTTAGAAATATTTAAGATATTACTTCTTGTAATGGTTAAACTTAGCTTATAAGTACAACTTTGGTGATCAATGATGATAAATCCTATTGAATTTTCAATTTTGAAAACTTGAAGTTGAACTTGAAACTTTAAGATTGAATTTGATGAATCATGATTCATGAGACTCAATGTGTTGCAATTGTAATATGTATTTTACTATCTTGTGGACATGGTTGATGACGATTATAATTTCTAGATGATTGATGTGATATGGTTCAATGATCAATCTATGTTTTTTATGTTTTTTATGTCCTAATTCATCTTCTACATGTTTTTGTTGACATATAGTATCCAATTAAAAAATATAAAATATATATATTTTTTAAATCGCTCCGGATTCGCTCCCAAACCGGGAGCTTCTGAAAATGGTCGCTCCCGCTACCGCTCCCCACTCCCAAGTAACATTGTTCAAAATATTGTATCCTAGATGGTGTTTTATTTTGGAAAGATCCTGGTGGTGTGATGTTGAATTGTTTGGTAGAAAATGAAGCTAAAGATGTCATGAAGGATTTCCATAAAGGAGACTGTGTCGGTCATCACTTTTGGAAAACTTTAGCAAATAAAATCTTAAGAGCTGGTTTCTATTGGCCTACTCTCTTTTCTGATGCATACAAAACAGACATGAGCTGCCATGAATGTCGGATTTTCAAGGAAAGAAAAAGCTTTTGCCATTACCACTACAACCCATTTTAATTTCAACTCCTTTCCAGCAGTGGGGTCTTGATTTCATTGGCAAAATCCATCCTTCATCTTCAGCACAACATAAATGGATATTGACAGCCACCGACTACTTCACAAAGTGTATTGAAGCAATCCCAACCAAGCAAGCTACTGATTCTGTCATCATTCAATTCCTTGAGTCTAATATTTTGTCTAGATTTGGCTGCCCACAAAAAACAATTACTGATAATGTTGCTGCTTTCAAGTCAAAAAGAATGGTGGACTTTTGTGCCAAATATCATATTGTGCTAGGACATTCTACTGCTTATCATCCGCAAGGGAATGGTCTTGTCGAATCTTCCTGTAAATCCTTGTTAATATCATCAAGAAGGTTCTAGAGGTGAACAAGAAGAACTGGCATAAAAAGCTCATCAATGCTTTGTGGGCGGACAGGGTTAGCACTAAAAAATCAATAGGTATGTCCCCTTTTTAGCTAGTGTATGGAGTTGATACAGTGTTTCCTTCATCTCTTGTTGTCCCTGTCATGAGAATTCTGCAGGAATTCGATAGTGAGACTAATGACATACAAAAGAGGATAAATCAAATGATTCATTTACAGCGGACAAGGGAAGAGGTTCTTCAAAACACATCCAAACTCCAGGAGAAGATTAAAAAGATTTATGATCACAAGACCAAGGAAGACAATTTCAATCTAGGAGATGTGGTTCTGCGGTGGGATGCTAGAAATGAAGAAAAGGGCAAACATGGTAAGTTTGAAAACTTATGGAAGGGACCTTACAGAATTTATGCTTTTAGAGGAAAAAGATGCTTTCTTGTTGGAAGAAATGGATGGAAGAGATTATTCAGGAGGGGCGACCAATGGTAGGCTTCTCAAGCACTACTATGTCTGAAAAGGGTCCTGAAAATTCATCATCATTGTATATACCGATGTATTTTATTTCCAGCAATTTAGGTGGTTGCCATAGGAGTTTGAAGCCCGAAGTGAAGGCCCTAAGGCTTCTAAGGTCAGCCACTGTTTTGGTTTTTATTTCACTTTTCAGTTTTTGTCATGTCAGAAGGTCAGTCAGTTTTAAGTCAAAAGTCTGTTTTCATGCATGTTGACTCCATTGCCCAATGGATAAGGCTACTTGGTCTACGGTGTTCTTGACACCTCCAAGGAGTTGCCATCCCCAGTTGGAGCCAATGTTAGTGTCAGTCTTGTTAGCCTGTCACCTGGATCAAATGTGCTTTTACTATGCTTATCGAGACTATCAAAATCAATTTTTTTTATGTCACTAGGTTTACACGGCAAAATTTGGTCACTGTTTGGTCAATCTAGAGATGAGGTCAATCTTTTGGAAATCCACTCATGCTGGTCACCTATCACACTTTTATGGAGGTGTCATATTAAAAACCTATCAGTCATCATCATCATTCCTTTTAGTCTCAGGTCATTCATTAGGTCGCTAGGGTTTCCAAGGTCCATCATTTTCATGAATAAAACCAGCAGTGAATAGAGCATGACAAAGAGCTCTTGGGAATTGATTTGTGAATTTTCACAAATTCATCATGTTCTCATGTTCAAAAAGTTCTAGAAGAAAGAGTTCCAGCACTCAAGAAACTAAAAGGCAGCTCAGGTTTTCAGTGGTAAAGATAACTCTATTTTCACAAGTGAAAAATCAATTTTTAAAGGATGGTGGGTCCCATTTCTTTTTAAAAAAGAGAAATAACTTTCCCTATATAAACTCAAAAGCCCCCAAACTTGTTCATTTACCTCCTATTTACTCTTGAGTATTGAGCCATCCCGTCTAAGAGAGCAAAAAAGTCGATTTCCTAGGCAAATTTGGCAAAAAACTTGAGGCGTTGCGCTTAAGAAAAAAGCGCTACACTTTGTTCAGTCAATTTAATGTCTTAAATTGCTAACATAAATTATCGACCATAGTTAAACTGATGAAGTGTGGTGCACAATATGTGCTTAATTAACCTTGTTTCTTACTTTGTTGAGTATTTTTTGTATTGTTTTAATGGTTTTGTCTTTTATGCCTAATGATTTTAATGGATGTTAAGTGTCAATGATCAACTAAGTCTAATGGATGTTTAATATAAAAACTAATTTCTAAGAAGGAAGAAAAGGAAATGTACTTCAACTAATTTAATTTGCATAAAATCAAATCAAAAACTTGAATGGTTACTCTAATCTAGGCCAGCACTATGTCTATGAAAAGCAGATCATTATTCTAGATACAATTGTATGCAATGATAGATGAAAATGAAATCACTTCCTATCCTATCCTTGAAAACTCTTGATCAAAAATAAAACTAATCCTATTTATGAAATGAAAGCAAGCAATATAAAAACAACTATGATCTACTGCATGCTCAAATACTATTGTGAACATTCAATATAGGAAGATGTCAAAATCATCTTCTTGAAATGACTTAAGCAATTGAGTATACATTAGATGTGATATAAGAAAGCATAATAAAAGCATGGAAAGGAAAACTTGCAACTACTATGTGATCTAATCCCTCTTAGGCAACCCAAATTGGAAGAACTACCTTCTTGGACTTGCTGATCATGAGATCACACAATACATGAACGCTTAATCTAAAAAGCATAAGGAAAGAAACTAAATCACTGTTTATTTTTAATGCCTCAAGCAACCAATATTGGAAAATAGCTGAATACTACCTTCTTGAGAAGCTCTTTGGAAAACATAAGGTTAAACAATGAATGTAAAGCTGCATTTAAGAAAGCATCATAAAGACATGTGAAAGAAAACTAAGTCACTGTATGCTCTAATGCTTCAAGCAATCCAATTTTAGAAAATAGATAAAACACTACGTTCTTGAGATGCTCTTAGGAAACATAAAATTACACAGTGAGGTAAATCTACATTTGAAAAATAAAATAACATTTGCAATGGAAAGCTAAACTATTTGCATGAATCAAAGTAAAACAAACTAATTAATTTTACAAATTTGCAAAGAGATGCACATGGTTGATGGGGGCCCTTCCATTGTCCAATAGCATTCCAACTCGCAAAACTCACATTCTAAAATTCAATAATAGAAAATAACCTTCTTTATCGATAAACTCACAACTTTACACAATGGAAATCTACACTCCTAATCTCATTACATCAATAGCTCTTCACTTTACATCACATTCCATCTCAAACCTTGTTACATAACATTCTATAATTATTTCTCTTCTTTTCCTCCTTTTTCCCCTTGATAAGAGAAAATTTCCCCTATTTATACAAAAAGATGAGAAGTTATCTCATTAATGAGAATCTATGAATCTCTCCCTATATCTCTAGAGTTACAATCAAAATAAGAAATGATAAGACACATGTCTTCTTAGAGTTTCAATACAAATAGGAAATGAGACATATCCTTATGATCCCATGATCCTCTCCACTCAAATTCAAATTTGGTTTTGGAATGCCACATAAAGGTTTTTTAGAAGCTCCTTTTTGACCTACACATGTCAATAATCTCATCCCACTTGTCAGGTATAAGCATATGCACATTATTTTCTATTTTTTAACCATAAATTCATTTAAAAATGCTAAGAATTAATAAAGTTTGGAAAAACATAAATGTGACCCAATAATGATAATGATAAGGTAAATGTAATGAAATGGAGGTAAATGTAATGAAATAGAGGTGGACTAAAGGTGACAATATGGAAATATAAGCGAAAATGTAATGGAAGTGAATGACAATTTCAAGGCCTAACACGCTCAGAGCAGAGGCACTGCGCTCAGAAGAACTGTGCTACGCTCAGGAACAACGCGCTGTGCTCAAAACTGAGTGCCAAGAATTCACCCAAAACTCTCCCAAATTTCATTTTTTGGCTTGCAACCTTAATTTTATTGACTTCTAAGCCAAGAGACAAGTAAGTACACCATCATTATCCCTCACTTGCTTTTCCAAATTCATCTCATGTCAATGATTCTTCAAATTAGGGTTTGTAGTGAAATTTTGTAGGGGAAATTAGGGTCCTACACTTGCATAAATGTTTAATAAACCATTTTAACCATTTAACCCACCTCAAAACAAAGTTTTACCACTCAAAAAGCAAAACCCTAGCTCATTCCTAGAGGTTTTTGGGCATGTTTCCTTACAAACCTTGTTTTACCTCCTTGCAAACAGATCACTCTTCCACTGTTTCTTCACTCATTTTCATTAGCTTCCAAACTTCATATCCACCTTTTTCAAACCTCCTCTATCATTTTGTCAAAATCCACCTTCACATCACTTCATTTCCATTCATACCTCACACTTTATTTTTCACTGCCTGCTACTAGGATTTTTTGTCATCATGGAGGCGAAATCTTCACCAGAGAGAAAAATACGTCATAAGGGAGGGAAGATCCTCAGATATGAGCCATCAGACTGCAATCCAATCAACTCCTATGCTTTCATCAAATAGTGCTTCGAGGATGTACAGTGCTTGGAGTTTTGCAAAAGAGTGAGCTAGGTGGGATTTCATGAACAATTAACAGATTGGGTGGCAACTCAGTTGAAAGGTGAAACTGTTGTCATCGTTGGTGTTGAGTTCAGTTTTTCAATGGCCTCCATCTCACTTGCAACAGGGTTACCGGACAATGGTGAATATTGGTTCAAAGGAATGAGCCTAGATCTTGAATACTACAAGCCTTTCTTAAAGAGGCCATACAGAGAAAAACATGCTCACCTTATGTCTTTCAGATATTTATTGGAGAAATATGCCCCTTTGATGAAGAGTGTCATGAGGTTCTTTACATGTGAAGGGAGATTCTCCAAGTTGTATGCTTATCATATTCGCCTCCTGATGCATTTAACCTCCTGTTAATTTTAGGCATGTTCTATGCTTAAAGCAATTTATTTCAATTTTCACAGTTAGCTCAATATCTTTTCCAGATTAGCAATCACATCAGCATTAAAGTAAACTATAGATAGAACATAAACATAAATCACAGAAGACAAGCCAAGACAAGAGGACACAAGATGTGGTGCTAGCCAGGGACAAACCCCAATGTGGGGAAACCCTTGATCAATTCTTCTTATATGTTCTTCATTATAGTGTGGAAAAAGTCGGGAAAAAATCCGAATTAAATCCCCAAAATGCGATTTTTTTGGCAGGCCGATTAAATCGACCAATTTTTTGCCAATTTTTTCCAGTTGAAAAAGTCGGAATTAAATCGAAAAAGTCGAGATTAAATCGGGACTTTTTCCAAAAAATCGTGAATGAGGTAGTTTCTTTAACGATTTTTTAATTATTTTTTTTAAATCAGGATTTTATTGAAAAAGTCGGGATTTTATTGAAAAAGTCCGGATTTTTTAAAAAATGAATATTTTTGTATTTTTTTGTATTTTGCCGACTTTTTCAAAAACTCCAGACTTTAACGACTTTTTCAACTTTTGGACCCTTGCCGATTTAATCCCGACTTCGACTTTTTCCACATTGTTCTTCAATAGTTCAACAGAGAGAGAGAGAGAGATAATAAGTTTACAACAGAAGTCAACACTTTGACTTATCTAGATAAGAGCATAGATCATCTCTAAGAAGATGATACAAGAGATCAGTTGAAAACATGTTGCTTCAACTGATTCTCCAAGGTGACTCCTTCACTTATCGTTGTGCTGCATTTCGTCATCATGCTGCACCTCACCGCCTTGCACCATGTTGCACCCATCATCACTATGCTGCATCTCATCACACTTCATTAATCATGATTGTACCCATCACTGTATTGCATTATGTGACATTGTTGCACCATGTTGCCATACTGATCCTCTACGTCAGCGTTCTCACCTGTTCCGGCAATTCCGGTTGTTCCCGACAATTCCAGCGGTTCCGGCAATTCCGGTTGTTCCAGACAGTTCCGACAACTCTAGCTATTCCCGGCAGTTCCGACTTCTACCCTATGCGTCAGCTTTCTCCGTTGTTCTGGCAGTTCCAGCTGTTCTAGCTATTCTCAGTAGTTCCAGCAATTCCCGGTAGTTACGACTATTCCCGGCAGTTTCGGCTATTCTTGGCAGTTCCAGCAGTTCCGGCTTTTCCCGGTAATTTCGGCAGTTCCAGCAGTTCCAGTAATTCCGTTTGTTCCAGCTTCTGCCTTCTGGATTAGGGCAGCGTTATCCCTTAGGATCTCTCCTCCTACTAAAACCCAAAGACAAGCAGAGAGGAAGAGATCCCAAGTGTGTTGAAATGACTTAAAAGCCACCTCTATTTATACTAAAACGTTGAGCACAAGTGGGGTTTACTTGGTTGCTAGCCAACCTTGATGAATTGTCCCATAGCACAAATAAATTCATATCTCCATGAACACTTATCGGAATCGGATGATCTTTAGATCAATCCTACACCTCTCGATGAGAGGGATCCAAGAAAATATCAGCTTCCATTAATAAGATGACCCACATGGAGTTTGGCCCTAGTTGCCAATTTTAACACTCCCTCTCAACTAGGGAGAACTCCATCTGCTGATCCATATGTCCGATTGTACGTTCTCTGCCATCAGTGCCCTGCACTGATCTACTCTGCTCTGCTGAACCATGAAGAAGAAGAATTGATCGATAATGTCTCATACCATTCTCTACTAACCCGAAGTCAGTTTCATCTGATGAGAGTGTGTCACATCACTCTTATTGGCCCAAAGTCAGTTTTATTAATCCCTGATCAATATCACAAGAGAGTGTCTCAAACCACTCATACTGATCCCAGATCAATGGAGGTCATCCTAGCATAGGGAGTACGGTAGATACATCGATGCGTCCATCAATAGTACTATTATGGTCCCTAACCCCATTTCCCTACTCATTGATGAGATGACAGGTAGTCCCAGACTGCATGGGTAGGATGCCTCGACAGGAGAACTAATCATCCTGTCCGGAAGAGAACGAATCATCCTGCCCCACAGTTGCCACGGGAGAACTAATCATCCCGGCCCACAGGAGAACTAATCGTCCTGCCCCACAATCGCCACGAGAGAACTAATCATCTTGGCCCACAGGAGAACTAATCATCCTATTCCACAGTTGCCACAGGAGAACTAATCATCCTGTTCCACAGTTGCCACGGGAGAACTAATCATCCCGGCCCACAGGAGAACTAATCATCCTGTTTCCTAGTTGCCACGAGAGAATTAATCATCTCAACCCACAGGAGAACTAATCATCTTGTTTCACAATTGCCACAAGAGAACTAATCATCCCGGCCCACAGGAGAACTAATCATCCTGTTCCACAACTGCCATGAGAGAACTAATCATCCCGGCCCACAGGAGAACTAATCATCCTATTCCACAGTCGCCACGGGGTATCACAGGGGAAAGTTGAACCTATCATCCTATACATAGCGCACCACCAAGGGAGGGTGAGTCGCCCTGTGGTCATATGTTGCTCCAATAAGTACCCCAAGCCCCCCAGAGCTCCCAAAGCTCGATGCATGCAACATGCAAGACCCTTATAAGAAGGTCTCTCAACGACTCCAAGTCGTTCGGGAGAGTCACAGATCTGACCTTTCCCCGAGGCTTTGACAAAATGTCTGTGACCTGTATATCAGTCTCAATGCGATGGAGCCTCCTCGCTCATCAACTTACCATATCCCAAATAGGGCAGTATCTGATGTTTATCTGCTGGAGCAATCATCAAATACGGGGTTCCTCATTAATCGAATCCCCCCTTTGGTTGTCACAGAGAATCACGGTGGTATTCATCATGTGTACAAACCGCTCACTTAAGAGCTTCTGCAACCATGCAGCTTCACACGAGATCATACTCGTTGCTATGTATTCGGTCTCGGCAGTGCTTATAGCAACCAACTTTTGCTTCCTGCACATCCATGATATCGAAGCAGAATCCAAAGAGAACCAGCGGTGAGAAGTACTCTAGTGATCCTCCACACTGCGTGCCCAGTCAGCATTCAAATAATCATGCAGCTTCATATTTCCAACAATGTATCTCAATCCATGAGAGATTGTGCCCTGAAGATTCTCAGCACCAATCCAGTGAGGCTCAACCAAATATGAGCTCACCATGCTAACTGCAAAACATATGTCCGGACGGAAGTTCACCAAGAACATCAATGCAAATGAGTTTATGGAACTCAGAGGAATTTACCAAATCTGGTCCGGCATCATCACCATATAACTTCTGAAAATTAAGATCCTTGAGGTAGTCACAGGCTTGCAATTTATCATTCCACATCTAGAATCCAACTCCCTCTTACTTCTACAAATGAGAGGATCTGCACCTGTCATAAATAATTTGTCCTCATAAGGTGTCGGTATGAAAGGTCTATCATCCACAACCTTCAAGTAATGGTTTGGATCGATTTCACTCCTAGTGAATCTCAGCTTCATCAGACAGCTATCAATCCTCTCATACTACGCTCGGGGTGTTTTGCTTCAAGCCATAGAGGGCTCTCTTCCACTTGTATACATGAGATTCCCGATCATGAATCTCAAACTCCTCGGGTTGTTCCAAACCTGTGGACTTGCTGCATGAGGGGAATGGTCCCCTTATAAGATTTTCCTTTGGTACATCTCAGACATGTACCTTCATGCTCTTCTTGAATTCAGTCATCCCTATCACCATCTGACTGACATCGAGTAGGGCCCCATAGGTAGACCTCCAGTGTTATAGATGCGACATGTCAATTGACATGATCCCCAATGGACCATCCTGCAACTTGATACAAATTGCCAACCCTGAACCCATGAGAAAAAGCATCTTTGAAAATTCTATTTTTTAACATGTACCTTTCCATTGATGAATGCCACCCTAAAACCTTTGACTTCCATTTCCGAGATGGACACCAGGTTCTTGCGATCAGGTACATAAAAGAGATTCTGTAAATTAATCGAGTTATCCTCATTCAATTGAGGGGTAACATTCCCTACACCCTTTCTGGGATAGGTGGCATCGGCTCCAAGTATAATCCCACGATTGTTTCCATCTCTACCAAATTAGAGAGTGCACCCTACTATCCGATGAAGTGCCTTGAAGCATTACAATCAATAAGCCAGATTCCCAGAGAATCTAAAGGAGACGGCCAATACAAGATAACGCTTCTTTATCTTATCAAAAACAACATTTGATTCTTCATACCTGGAGTTCCTTGCTTTTTTCTTTTTTTTAAGAGTCTGCCATTTCCTTGATGAACTGCATTAGCTGTCATTCCTTTGATCATTGAAGATGTCCCTGAAATGATTGTTATCTTCATCAAGAGATGTGTCTCTGCCATTCAGACACACCTTCGCATAATGGCCAAACTTATTGCAACCAAGGCATCTGTCTTTCCTTCCACCCTTAGATCCAGACTTCCCAATTAAGTGATCTTTAGGTAGGCCATCAGAAACTTCCGCTGCGCCATTTTGATAATATTCTCTACTTCGACTTCACCCTTAGTGAATTTGAAGAGGGATCAGGAATCCATTGATCCTTTTTTTCCTTTCCCAACTGTCTTCGGTGATTGCTCTTTCACTCTTGCTTGGGCATTGTCTTCACCTCAGCTCTGATACCATGTTAATTTTAGGCATGTTCTATGCTTAAAGCAATTTATTTCAATTTTCACAGTTAGCTCAATATCTTTTCCAGATTAGCAATCACATCAGCATTAAAGTAAACTGCAGATAGAACATAAACATAAATCGCAAAAGACAAGAGGACACACGATGTGGCGCTAGCCAAGGACAAACCGCAATGTGGGGAAACCCTTGATCAATTTTTCTTATATGTTCTTCAATAGTTCAACAGAGAGAGAGATAATATGTTTACAACAGAAGTCAACACTTTGACTTATCTAGATAAGAACATAGATCATCTCTAAGAAGATAAATGAGATGTTGAAGACATGTTGCTTCAACTAATTCTCTAAGGTGACTCCTTCACCTATCATTGTGTTGCATTTCGACATCATGCTGCACCTCACCGCGCTGCACCATACTGCACCCATCATCACTATGTTGCATCTCATCACACTTCATTAATCATGATTGTACCCATCACTGTATTGCATTATGTGCCATTGCTGCACCATGTTGCCATATTGACCCTCTGCGTCAGCTTTCTCGCCTGTTCTGGCAGTTCCCAACAGTTCCAGTAGTTCCGGCAATTTTGGCTGTTCCCGGCAGTTCCGACAGTTCCCAGCAGTTCCCGACAATTCCAGCAGTTCCGGCAATTCCGACTGTTCCCGGCAGTTCCGGCAATTCCAGTTGTTCCCAGTGGTTCCAACTTCTGCCCTTTGCGTTAGCTTTCCCGACTTCCAACAGTTCCAGCTGTTCTTCCTATTCCCAACAGTTCCAGCAATTCCCGGTAATTCCAACTGTTCCCAGCAGTTCCCGCTTTTCCCGGCAATTCCAGTAATTCCGGTTATTCCAGCTTCTGCCCTCTGGATTAGGGCAGCGCTATCCCTTAGGATCTCTCCTCCTACTAAAACCCAAAGACAAGTAGAGAGGAAGAGATCCCAAGTGTGTTGAAATGACTTGAAGGCCACCTCTATTTATACTAAAACATTGAGCATAAGTGGGGTTTATTTGGTTGCTGGCCGACCTTGACGAATTGTCCCATAGCACAAATAAATTCATATCTCCATGAACACTTATCGGAATCGAATGATCTTTAGATCAATCCTACACCTCTTGATGAGAGGGATCCAAGAAAAATATCAGCTTTCATTAATAAGATGACCCACATGGAGTTTAGCCCTAGTTGCCAATTTTAACACCTTTCAAAATCCACTCAACATGTGTAACTACCTATCCAGGAGCATTTCCAAAATGTCGGAAAAAATACAATTGAAGGACAAAGAGCACAACCCAAGCTTGTTTCATTACAGTCTAATCAAAACTATTGTCCTTCACCAGCTTGCAGAGAATGATATGGCTTGGGAAGCCTTTTTGGAAACAGCCCTGAAGTGGCATGAAGCCAATGTAGCAGCTTAGTCTCCTAGTGTGCCAAAACAACGAACAAAGATGGGGTCCTTTAGCAAATTAGTGGAAAAAACTCAACTACCTAAGCCTGAGGTGAATAAAGTGTACAAGAGAGGACAGAGGCTTGTGTTTTATTCTCATGGAGAGAAAGGGGCCAAGCCTTCTTCATCGACAAAGCAGGGACCGACAGCAAAAGAGAAAGACACAGTTGAGCATGAGTTTGAGCTGGTTGATTCAGAGGCTGAGGATCAAACTTCAAGCATGCGACAGACAATCAGAGAAAAGGACTATCAAATCAAGGAGCTAACAATCAATATGGAAAGAGCAAAATATGTCATATCATTCCTTGAACAAGAGAATAATCAGCTCAAAGTCGGCGTTGCGCTTCTGCACTTTTCTGTGTTTTAACTTGTAAATTTCACTGTGTAAAATTTCTAGTTTCTAGTTTGACTTAGTCAAAGTCAAGATTCTCTATGTAATGGCACTAGTTTCGAGGCTAGGTGATGTAGGCATAAATAAATGTACATCATAGGTTGTTTTTTATGTTTATTAGGCCTCATAAAAGAAGCAAATTCCTAAACAAACTCTCCATGAAGTGTTTGAGTTTCACCTTCTCACTCTCACCTGTTGGTTGAGAGAATCTTGGAGTCAATTCCTCCACCAAGGAATTCGACTCTTGAAGGTGGGCAAGTGGTCTAGGAGAGTCTATATGTATGATTTCTCTTTAGGAAAAGAGGGTTGAACTTTTTGTGAAGGAAGCTTGCATGTAATCATTTTTTCAACTAATACAGAGATAGGTTGCAGCTACTTTCAAGGAACTTTAGCCCAGTGAGTTCATGGTACTTGTATTTCATTCTATTTGTTTTCTCATGGTTTAAACATCTTTATCTATATGATATCTCTTCTTTCTATGGATGCCTTATAGTGAAATATACATAAGTCTTGTTTTTCAAGTTCTATTATCTGGTTGTCATAGTTATGTTTATGTCTTCCTAAGCTAATGAAATCATGTTTACTTATGCTCATTAGTTTCTTCTACACTTTCTCCTCTATACTACACTGATAATATTCAAAATAAACCATGGCTTCTAATTTCTAGCTCCTCATATTTTCTCCTACACTCCTACAGCCTAGACCTATTTGTGGATCCAAACCCTAAGTTCAGCAAACCCTAAAACTCAAATTTTCATAAACAAACAAGCAAATACACATATCTAGCCTAAAATTCATTTGCTTTAAAGTCATATCACTAATAAGAGACTTAGAGAGATCCCTCTCATGCTCAGTAGGGCTAGCTACTGAGCTGAAATGGTTTGAGGTTACCCTTCTCAATTTCCTTTTCAGCCTAGGAGATTGTAAGGACTAACAGTACCCAGACCCCAGGACAAAACAGTTATCACCTCAAAGTGGCTTTACAAAATCAAGCATGGAGCTGATGGGAGTGCTGAAAAGTATAAGGCGCGCTTTGTTGCTCGAGGCTTCTCTCAAGAGGAAGGTGTAGATTATGATGAGATATTTACACCTGTTGCCCGATACACCACCATCGCTCGATCATAGCCCTTGCTGCTTCACAAGGATGGAACCTACATCAGATGGATGTCAAGACCACGTTCTTGCATGATTCGATTAAAGAGGAAGTTTATGTGGAACAACCCGAGGGGTTTGAGATTCATAATCAGAAATCTCACGTATGCAGGTTGAAGAAAGCTCTCTATGCGCTGAAGCAAGCACCTCGAGCTTGGTATGAGAGGATCGATAGCTATTTGATGAAGCTAGGATTCACTAAGAGTGAAGTCGATCCAAACCTTTACTTTAAGGTTGAAGATGATAAGCCTCTCACACTAGTGTTGTATGTTGACGACCTCTTTCTGACAGATGCAAACCCTCTCATTCACAAATGTAAGAGGGAGTTGGATTCCGAATTTGAGATGAATGACCTAGGACTAATGCACTATTTCCTAGGGCTAGAGGTCTGGCAAAAGCTAGGGGAAATTTTCCTATCTCAAGGAAAATACGTGGTGAAGATATTGGAGAGATTTGGTATGGTGGACTGCAAGCTCGTGACTACCCCAATGGAGCTTAACTTCAAGAAGTTATGCGTTAGTGTTGCCGGACCTATTTTGGGAAATGAACTCCCATCCAGATATATGTTTTGCAGTCAACACGTTGAGCCAATATATGGTTGAGCCTCATCACTCACATTGGATTGGTGCTAAGAATCTTCTGAGATATCTTCGGGGCACAATCACTCATGGGTTGAGATAGACTGTTGGAGATGTGAAGCAACATGGATATTTTGATGTTGATTGGGCAGGCAATGTGGTGGACCGAAAGAGCACTTTCGGGTGTTATTTCTCTTTGGGTTCTACCTCGATATCCTGGATAAGCAGGAAGCAGAAGTCGGTGGCTTTGAGCACCACTGAGGCAGAATACATTGCTGCGAGTATGGCCTCCTGTGAAGCTGTCTGGTTGAAGAAGCTCTTCAGTGAGTTGTTTGGATATACATTGGATACTACCGTGATCCTCTGCAATAACCAGAGTGGGATTCAATTATCTGAGAATCTTGTATTTCATGATTGCTCCAAGCACATCGATATCAAGTACCACTTTATCCGGGATATGGTACAACGAGGAGCAATAAGGCTCCATCATCTTAGGACCGATCTACAGGTTGCCGACATTCTGACAAAGCCCCTGGGAAAGGTCAAATTCTTGACTTTCCGAGAACGACTAGGATTCATGGAGAGACCCTCTTATGAGGGTCTTGTATGATGCATACATTGAGCTCTGGGAGCTGCGGGGGGCTTGGGGTACTTCTTGGAGCGACGAACGACCATAGGGTGACTCACCCTCCCCTAGTGGTGTGCTATGTACAGGGTGAATGATTCAACCTTCCCCTGTGATACCCCGTGGCAACATGTAGGCAGGATGAGTGGTTCATCCTTCTCCTGCTGAGACACCCTACCCATGCAGTCTGGGACTCATGGGGAGTACCTCTCATCTGACCAATGAGTAGGGAAATGAGGATAGGGACCATAGTAGTATTGATGGACGCATCGTGTATCTACCATACTCCCTATGCTAGGATGACATTGATCTGGGATCATTTGGAACTGACTTCGAGTCAGTAAGAGTGATATAATTCACTCTCTTTATTTGGAACTGATTTTGGATCAGTAAGAGTGGTATGACATACTCTCTTCACTGGGACTAACTTCGGGTCAGTAAGAGTGCTATTAGACACTCTTTTATCTGGAACTGACTTCGGATAAGTAGAGGATGGTATGATACATTCTCAATCATTTCTTCTTCTTCATAGTTCAGCAGAGCAGAGCAGTGCAAGTCAGTGCATTTGATGGCAAAGATAATACCGACAGACAGATGGATTAGCAGATGGAGTTCTCCCTAGTTGAGAGGGAGTGTTAAATTTGGCAACTAGGGCCAAACTCCATGCGAGTCACCTCATTTGTGGCAGCTGATATTTTTCTTAGATTCCTCTCATCGAGAGGTGTAAGATTGATCTAACAATCATCCGATTTCGACATGTATTCATGGAGATATGAATTTATTTGTATTTCTTGACAATTTATCAAGGTCGGCCAGCAAGCAAAACATTGGTTTTCACCCCCAGCTCATCCTCAACGTGGCATATAAAAGGAGAAGACCTTGAGGCATTATGACCAGTGTTGTTAAAAGCGCGATTAAATCGCGCTTTTTTCAAAAAATCGCGAGTTTTTCCCTAGGCCGATTTAATCGCGCTTTTTATAGGAAAAAAGCGGGATAAAAAAATTTTGCCGCTTTTTTTGGGAAAAAAGCGCGCTTTTTTCGAAAAAAGCCCGCTTTTTCAAAAAAGCGCGCTTTTTGTCCGCTTTTTTCGAAAAAAGCCCACTTTTTTGGGAAAAAAAGCTCGGGCTGGTGAGGCAGCGCGATTTTTAATGAAAAATTGAAAAAAAAATGAAAAAAATGAATATTTTTGTACCAAACGATTTTTTCCCACTTTTTTCCGCTTTTTTCCGCTTTTTTCCCGATTTTTCCGCTTTTTTCCGCTTCATTCCCCACGCCGATTTAATCCCGCTCGCGCTTTTAACAACATTGATTATGACACTCATCTCATCTTCACATCTCTTCTCTCTCCTAGCTTGTTTGGGTATGCGTAGGAGGAGCAGCTCTCTCTCACGTGGGAAGAAGGAGAATGCAGGAAAGTTGCAGCAGCATTGACTTAGGTTGACCAAGGAGCAGCAAGGGTAGTTTGATTGCGTTGACCAGCGTAGAGGAGATTTGACTGCGGTTTTGGGTTGGTCAGCCTCTCCTAGGCTAGCCACATTGCTGGGCAGCCAAGCGTTGACCTGCTTGACCATGGATTTGACCAGCGTTGACTGGTTAGGGCTGACCGCAGAGTTGCAGATGCATTGACTGCTGTTTGACCATCTTTCTTGGTCTGTTTTGGCTGCCTATACTTGTTGTTGAAGGCCGAGTTGACCAAGGTTAACTTGATGTCATTTGGGAGCTGTTTGACCAGATTTGACTTTGTTGGTTAGGGTTTTATTGCTGCTGTTGTAAAATCACAGATTTGTGAAATTGTACTATCTCTTTCTCTGCTGAATTAATGAAGAATTGATCAAAGGATTTCCCTGCATTGGGGTTTGTCCATAGTTGGTGCCACATCTTGTGTCTCTTGTCTTGGCTTGTCTTCTGTTGTTTACATTTATGCTCTATCTGCATTTTACTATCATGTTGATGTGATTGCAATACTGGAAATTGATATTGGGCTAATAAGAAGATTTGAAGTAAATTGCTCTTAAGCATAGAACATACCATAATTTAAATGTAGCTAGTAACTACTAGGTTAATCAAGCCTTTACTTATTGATCTAATCAAAGTTCAAGCCCTTTCATAATAAAATATATTGAGAGCTATTATAAATATAGCACAAATTAAAAAATGATGCTTATTTCTGTGGCCAAATTTTATGTTATAATATTAATATTAGATATACAGTTTTTGTATTAATACTATATTTATTGTATACATATTAATATTAGTAGGCATAGATAGAGCATTAAAGAGCTCCCTACTGGGTGGAGATCCCTGATTTTTCATTATTTTTAAAGTTTTTTAAATATGTATTATTGTCACTTCCAACTTGTCATTTCTTAGAAATTTTAGATAGAGCTTTTAGCTGTTTTGGCCACCCATACCTTTGTCCCAGTGGTTCCCACTCTCCAGAAATTTGTGCAACATTGCTTATTATAATTGTTTTCAGGCACCATGTAATATTATAGGTAGCGATCTTAAGAAAACCGCTACATACCATGTAATGACAGTTAAAATCCCCCAATAAAACAATAAACATGACATTCGTGAATCTCTCTCTTATTGTGTTTCTTTCAAAGTATTTGAGTTATGATTTGAATTTATTGTTGTTTAAGTGATAGTTCGGATCTAATTTTTTGTGTGTTTATATAAAAAATCTATGAAGATTGAAAGATTTGAGGTCCATGGCGAGGAAAGTTTTCCCGGGTTCTCTGCAACAAATTAAAGAAGCAACACTTTCTCTAATATTTGGATGGCACTGACGTTTCCATATTAGATGGATAAACATTTCTATATTGAAATCTTGCCAGGAACCACATTTTAGTTGGCCCTCAAAAAACACAGATTGACAACGAGTACATATCTTGCAGCCACAGTTCCAAATCTTGTTCAAAAGGAATATTCCTTTCTAAACTATATTATCCAATAAGCAAAAGAAATCCTTCAACAGATCTAAACCGAAACTCAATCAATGTTTGCAGCACACTGAGGAGGAGCCAATAATATTACATACCGTGAGGAGAAAATGTATTTCTCAATGTACAGTAATGGAAACTCTAGCAACTGTCAAGGCTTCCAATCCTATTAGAATTGCTGCATTGATTTGCATGATCGCTCTTTAAAGTGTTTTGCAGTCTTTCTGTGACTGGCCCTTGAGTTTCAGATGAACCGTGTGTTTTCTATCTAGTGTAAAAATAGGTGCTCTACGGTTCTAGGAAGCTTGTAGATCTCAACATAGAAGCCACTGCATACATTTAGCAGGAGTGTAGTTCTGCTCAATCTCTAAAGAACATGTTTAGAGAGATCATTTTTTGTTATGGAGATCATATAATGAATTATAAATTGCCTCCCATGCCTGTGCAGAATCCATCTGGCGCACAACCTCAGATGCATGTCGCAAATTTTCAAGGCCACGTCCTAAGCGAGCTATTGTCGGTATTGCAGGAGCAGATTCAGCAGCGCACTCTATTCCGTCTCCAAATACTATAAGCCCTGTACATGCCAGAATGCTGCCACCAAAGGTTATCCAAGGACTAGCTCCAGTTGCCTTACCCTGTCTTTTTCTCATAATGCCATAAAAGGCTGTTCTGATAGCTGACAAGCTTGACCGTTCAGCAGCTGCTATAACACTATGAGTTGCTGCTCGAAGCTTTTCTGTTGCAGCTGCTGCCTTCACGGTGTAAGGACCATGAACTCCAGAACCAAAAGCCAGTTTCCCAGAGATAACACCTTTTGAAGCCGGAGTTAGAAGTTTTGCAGGAGTGAAAACTTTTCCCATGGCAATAGCTGCGGTTCTCTTCGTTTGTAGTAGGCCAAGTTTAATAATACCGGGAAATTTAAAGGTGACAATCTTCGTAATAGTTGAGACAGGAACTATTTTTGAAAAGGAAGATACACCTATAACAGTAGCTGCTCCTGCACCAACTGCTACTACAGGTTTGTCTACTAGCATATATCTGCTCTTTGAATTGTCTCCTTCAGTAGCATCCTCCAAAGAATCAGATACAAAACACTCATCAGCTAAGTCGGCCACCTCTGGGGGCAACGAAGTATTCCAATAACATCTAATTCCGGCCAAGCTACTGGCATCAACAATTGCAACTAATGTGCCAGAATTTCTAGCCTGTCTTTTCAGAGCTTGGGCTAAAAGAACATGGCACTTATCTTCATAAGGAAGCTCATAGAAGTTCAGATCTTTCACGTTCTTTTTCTCTTTCTTAAGGGGACTACGGGCAGTTGAATTTAGAGCAACTCTGAGTCCCTCCACTGCAATCCGAAACTTGCTAACATGAGACAACACTTCGCACTGCACCTCTTTGCCTTTCTCCACATCCGCAAGCATCTTCCGTGCATAAACTAATGCCTTATTTATGGCAGGGAGATTATTAAACATCTCATGCAAATCTGCAAGTAAGGAATAGAAAGAATGTGCAAAAGAAGGAATTTGATCGTTAGTATCAAACTCCCATTCTGCAGGAGAAGAGGCAGAATTTGCAGCGGGAACAGAATTTGATCCTGAATCTAGTGCCAACGAATTTTGCAATGGCAAAGCCATGGATGAGGCTAAGGCTTTTAGGGCAGAGGAGTTAAGTGACCTGGCCAAGGTATACCTATCAGAACCCATGGGAACACTTGAAACCATGTCATCTGATAATGACGTTAGTCTTTTGAAAAGGCCACTACCTTGAGATACCTCTGGCGAGGGCGACGTGCCACTTTTGTTTGGCCCATCTTTGTTGGAATTCTGTTCGCCACTGGCATCCAATCCACTGCCTTGACCATTTCTGCGTGGAGTTTCAAGAAAAAGAAATAGGGAATGGTTTTCTGTTGCTGCTTGTTTTGCAGCTAAAACATGACCATAAAAACCTGTCCCAAAAATTGTTTGTAAAACTTGTGAGCCAGCCCTACTTTCATATTTGCTCCAATTTATTCTCCCCAGAAAACAACCCTTGAGCACTCCTAGCCAAGACGTTGGCACAAAGCAAGTCTCATCTCCACCCAAATTGTATTCTTCTTCTCGAACATCATCCAATGATGAAGGGCCTATCTGTGCAACCACAACCTTTGGCCTGATTGCTCTAACTAAATTTTCAGCATCGGATGCAGACCGTTCGGACAAATTTTCTGCAGCCAACAGGTAGACAACAGAGTCATAATCAGGATCACGGAGAGCAAAGACGAACCGTTTAGTCGATTCACGAACTGGCAGGGAGCGCACGAGACTATCCGAAACCCTTAAATCACTTGTCTTGTTGCTTGAAAATGGCCAGAAATGCTGAATTCGAGATAGTATCCATGAGGCCATGGTGAAAGATATCTCATCCAGAAAGGAAACCCATGTGAAACCTGGGCAGAGTTATGGGGGTCTATGAAATAGGCGGTCCAAAGTTCAAACCTACATGCTTTTCTGCCCTACATACAAATTCCAAATCCCTAAGTGTTTCTTCCTCCCTGTTTCGAACTGTTCTATTTTCTTCTATCAAACCCTACACGATATTCTTGATTCAATTTTCTCTAATTTGAAACCACCGTTCGAACATTTTCTTCATGGGAGTGAAACTCTGAAATAGAGATCGAAGGGCCAATGCCGAGAATAAATGAGAGAATGTCTATGATTTAGAGCTTTTCAACTTACTTCATTCTCAAGAAATCTAAGCAGTTTGCGGTACCCCGACTTTAAACCGCTGGGATTCCTCCGTTAAATTCATGATGTTTTACACTTATTTGTAAACATGAGCTCCTCTTTTTATGAAAACAGGCGTATTGGAATGATTGACCCAGCAATCCTTTGCCATTGTTGACTTCCTCCATCGTGGAGATAACAAGAGCGAGTGTGAGAGGCATATCACTGTGGTTGCAGGGTGGGGGCGCCGCTGGTTCCTCGTTGTCTAACTGGGACACAATTTTGCCCGGAAAGTTATTTTTGGCTTAAATTTGGTTATTATTTTTTCCAAAAAAAATCTACGATACCAGTGTTTAATATTTTTTAATGATGGAAATAGATTTAACCCTAACAAAAATATATTTACGGAGTAGTTCAAATTTTGAAGCTTGACAGCTGTAACTCGGATTTCCCAAAATTTCTGTTTAATTTTATCAAAATCTTGCTGGAATTTCTACTATTTTGTGGGCAAAAATGTGGTTTGCACAGCTATGAGGGATTATGAGAAGTTATCTTAGTTCTCATGTTCAAATGTATAGAAAGGGGTTGAGGTTGGAAGCTACTTTTAGATAATTAGTCTATTTCAAAGGACATTCAAATTCTGCGCCACAATCCTAGTGTAGTTTTCATGTTCAAATGTTAGGGAGGTGTTGAGGATGGAAGCTACTTTTAGGAAATTAAACTATTTCAAAGGACATTCAAATTTTGCCCCCATAATCTTAGTGATAACATTTTTTAGAAGACCATTCTTCCATCCAACATTGAAATTGCCCAAGGCTTCTTATTGAAAAAAATTGAACAAACTCTATAGCTAGTCTTCCTCTAAATTACTTGAATCATTTGGAATAAGTTAATTGAATTAGAACAAAACCTAGCTCATCTGAAACCCACAAGATTACTTCAAGAGGTGGTATAAGACCACCACATCTATCACATCTAACTTAATTGTTTACACTTCTACAATGTTTTTCATGTATATTGTATGTATATAGTGGCACTTATATAGTTATAATACTATAAAAAGTCTAATTAAGAGTCTTTACACAATATACTTCATTAAATATAACATTATTTAATATATTTTAAATAAAAAAATGTATTACAATTATGAGTAGTTTTCATGGTTTGTCAAACTCTCCAACGCAAGGAAGCTTACCTTCTTAAAAAGGTGTCTTTCAAGATATTAAGGTGATGAGGAGTTGGTTATAAAATTTTCATGAACAATCCCAAAAAGTGTTGGCATAAGTGCATTTAAGTGAAGGGGGGTGTTTAGAGGAATCAACCAATGACCAAGAATCATGACCTCCAAGATAAGTGACATGGGAAGAAGACATTTACAAGATCAACCAAAGGTTTTTGAAGTAGGAAGAGCCAACTAATTAGTCAAACTTGAGCCTTTGGCTACTTAAACTCGAGCTTCTATAAATCACTTAATAGATCATCTGATAGAGGCTTATGAAAAGCCATCTACATGGTTATATTTCTCAAGGTCTTCACCTTATTCCATTTCTAATATTTCCGCTAAGCTTTCAGACTTGTAGCCCCAACTTTGTCAACATATTCCTGAATTATGGCATTCTGAAAGTTGTATGCAAATTCTAGTGTCACTTTGTCACCATACGCTTACAACCTATCAAAGTGAACCAACCAATTTGATTGTTTAAATAGTTTCACTACCTTAGGTTTGTTATATACTTTGGAAGCCTATGTAGGCTCACTTCTATTAAAATTGTCCCCCATCTTTCACACTGATGCATAATCTAGGCAGTATGTAGGGTTGAACTTAGGGAAAGCTTTATAATACTATTGCCACAAGGGATGCCAAAAAGAGGTATTTTTACCTCTTGTTTTTATGAAGTGAAGAAAACAATCAAACAAAACAAGAGGTGCAAGATTACATGGCATAACTGGAGGTAAAAGGAGAAAAATGTGTTGCATGGGTCCTAGAATTGCAAATGATGGAGAGAAAGTAATGCCAAACTAGTAAGGTTTGGAAAATGTCAACTAGATTTGGAGTTTTTGTGTTTTTGGAGACCCTATCAGTCTAGGATAAACCTCCTATAGAAATGATATTCACAACCATGTTTAGAATTAGAACAAACAATGTAGCTATAGTAGGTCTAGGTAAGTAGGGTTACAATTTCCTATAAAAAGTAGGCTAAAAAAATAGAAACTAGGTCTATGTTTGTACCAGCTTTCAATTTTTTCTTCAACAACCAAGGCAGTATGCACTATAGATAATGAATGATGGTCTATTAAGTGCAAGTTTTTCCAAGTTCAACCCCTTCTAATAATCTCATGATAGGGGTTTAGTAAAATTGGTTGAGGCAACCTTGTCCATGTGGAGTATTATGGTTAGGGATGAACTACTTATAGAAACAATTGAGTATTCTAGGAGGATTTCTAGGAGCCTATAGGAAGACCCTAAGACTTGCCTCTTGACACACATAGTCGTGGAAAAAAACTCTAAGGGAAAATTTGGACAAAGTTTGACAAGAAATGGAGGATGGGATTGGAAAAAACCTTTTAGGTTGGGCTATGTTTTTGTTCTAATAAAACTTTCATTACACTAATGTCAATCACTGGAAACCCTAAAACCTTGAATTTTCAGCTCAAGATCAATTATATAGCATCCCTTATGCTCTTACCATCCTATGTGGTTTTTTAGATCGTGTTGTTGTGTATTGGTAGCTTGAAGAAAGTTTTGGCATTTTTTCCATGCATATTCTTGTGATTGTGATTTTAGGTGGTATGATCACTCTTCCCTTTTCATTTCAAAATATTGGTTCACTTGAGTTATCCCATCCATGTTTGCAAAGTGGCAATTGACATTAATACCTACTCTCTTCATTATGTCACCTATGGTAGATTACAATAATACATTCTCCTTGTCACTCATTGATGACTTCAATTGTGACCTCAAATAACTTACACTAACCCTAGGCAGTTCCACCCACGCACACCCCCCCCCAACTGGGTGGAGATGTAAGGCCCACCTCGCTAATGAGGGAATTTTGGTTTGATTGACCATGACTAAGACATCAAGTTGCAATTAATCAATTAAGTGAAATTGAATATAAACTATGAGTGAGTGACATACCTTATATAGTCCACTTGATTTGCTTGCATGAGTTCTCCTTGTTGATGTTGATGGAGGATTGTTGATTTACAAAGTTCCTTGTGTGCTTGATCTAATCATATAAGCTAAAAATAGTCATTTTTTTACAATCTCTTGTAGGTTCCTATAGGAATGCAGTGGATTCGATAACAACTTTATTTATTGGAGAGATTTGATTGGATTGTTAAAGGAGGGTTGTAGAGTGTGCATTATGGTCCTTTGAGCACTCCTATACCCTTTGTAATCAACAAATGTGAAACTATGTGCTAGAGGAATGCTTCATGTGGCTTCCTATAGCAATTGTAACTTTATTGTAGCTTCTTGTAGTAGTGCTGAAAGCATGCTCCCTGTAGCTTCCTGATAACTACCTTTTTTTATTGCTAATTTTCGGTTTTTAGGTTATGGGAGTGAATGGTAATGGGTTGTAGTGGTGGGATATGTATGAAATGGGTAGATGGAGGATAAAAAATGAATGGAGTTAAGTAAAATAGTGATATGTATGATGGATGCATGTTGTACGGGCATTAGGATTTTTATATGGAGGATATGTATGGTGGTGAAAATGTTGGAAAGAAGCATTGGAATGGATTATTGGATCCTTCAAGAATATAAGCATAGTACAATAATAAGCTCCATATACGTGCAACACTACTTTGATCCTTGCACCATGTAAAAATTGTGAATATGACTTGAGAAGAATTAAAACTATAATGTACCATATGAATGCTTGTTATTGTAGCCCAAGGGTTAGCTCAATTGGATGACTCCCCGTTGCTAAAGCACCTATACTATTGAGAGGTCACAGGTTTGTAATGCACCACCTACCATCCCTAGCCCCTACTAAGGGTAGAAGGAGGCAATTACTCTGATGACCCAACCTCCAAAGTCCCATTATGGAAATGGGGTATAATTTTTTAATCTTTTTTTCAACTTCCTCAAAACTTGAAATGGATGACATTGTTGTGTTCATCTCATCGAGACCTTTCCAACGATATAAAATTTGTCTCAATTCGACTCCCGAATCAAAAGATATGGTCGATCAAAGTTTGGCCTATCAAGTTTGGCCACATCATCTGACCTACCATGTGGTGCCCACTATCCAGTTGTCGATCCCTTCACATTGTGTTACGTACACGTTTCCATTGTTCGTAAGACCCTTCTAAACAAATAAACATATAACATATTTTAGGTGCACAGATGTGGGCCCCTCCATGGCCACATCACCTTGGGACTATGCCTATGTTCAAATCCATCAGGATGATGTCACCAATCCTTATCACACGAGTGATGTGGAAGTCCACCTGGCCATTACCTCTATCTAATGTGTCACGTACCAGCTAATCGCATGGGTTCAGGCGCCCTTACACCTGTGCATGTGGACTCCACCATGGAGAAATCATCGGGATCAAGGCATCAGGGTGATGTCATCAACTTTTATCACTGGGGTGACATCGCACCCTCCATGTGGCTCCACTCCAAGAGTGCCACATGTCATTCATCTACAAGTCATTTGGCCTTACCAAAACCCCAACTCTAGGTGACATGTGTCCCACCTCCTAGGTCGCCACACCACTTTGAGGCCATGTCACCTACCACGTTGGCCATGGGTCCCACTAGTTTTCTGCTACATGGTAAAAACCCATTTCCATATTATAGTTTTACCCAAGGTCCTTTGCCTCGATTGCACCAAATGAATCAACCATCGGCCCCACCATGCCATGTTATCTCGACGAATAAATCCCGATGGGATTGTCCTAGACTCCCTTCAAAATCCCCGGGGAAATACTTCTGGGACACATGGATGGAACTAATACTCCCTTGCCATCCAATGGCTCTAGGCTCCCTTGCCTACGCACCCTTGGTAATGGCTCCTGGCCATATGGCCCGACAAGAGTCTACCTTCTTCTCTCCTTTGGCTAATGAAATTCAGCCCTCGGGACATATGTAAATGTGTTTTGGCTTTTCCCTGCCTTAATCACTTGGTTACAACACTCATGCACGTTGCCTTTTACAACTCGAAGGTCAGGCCCTTAATGCCTTAAGGCCTAGCCCTCGCTCATTCCCATCCGAGCTTATACACATATAGTTGTAAAGCTCTTAGAGCTATCCTTCTTGAGCTTGACAAGTGATAATAAGGCCTAAAAGCCAAATCTGTTAGCTACATAATAAATAAGGCAAAGGTTTGTCCATACATTTATATTTAGGCCCATTGGACCAAATTCAAGCTCATAATAGTTTAGAGGTATATAGGCCCCTTAGGCTAATGATAAGTAGAAAAACAAGCTCATGAATGCATATAGGAATTCATTAATTTACTCAGGAATTACACAAGAAATCATCATTCCTCAAGAATGCATAAAATCATATTCCATGGCATATTACAAGCATTGGACCAACACATTAAATCAATACCAAAACAAGGTTTAAGCCAACACATCAAACATATGCATAACAATTAATGTTCAAAGGCTTGAGTATATACTTATCTTAGAAAATGTGCTTAACAACTGAGATTGGGACGTCAACTCTCCACCCAATCTTAGACACACTACAACCAAGCATTTCTTGTAGTAGTCACCCCCAAGCCAGATTCTAGAGCTTGCATATGAGTGCTTAAGGGATTAAACCATTATTGATAACTGAAATAGGGACTCCAGAGAACCATCCACCTCCACCCGCTAGCTACTTTATGCAATTAGTTACTTAGAGGGAATCCAGAAGTCCACCACCTCCACCCTTCAGCTACCTCAATGAGAACTGTAGCTTTACCATTACAGGTTGAAACAAGGGAATCCAAAGGCTCTCTCCTCCACCCACCAACCTATCAAGGGAGTCAAGAGGTGTCTGACCTCCACTCTTTAAAAAAAAAAGGAATCCCCCTCAGTTCAAAAAGGGAATCCAGAGGCTTATACCTTCATCCTCAATCAATCAAGGGAATCTAGAGGCTTATACCTCCACCCTTAATCATCAAGGGAATCCATAGACTTATACCTCCACCCTAATCATCAAGGGAATCGAGAGGCTTATACCTCCACCCTCAATCAAACAAGGGAATCTGAAGGCTTATACCTCCACCCTTGACAATTCCTTTTACACAGTGGTTCCACCAAATTCTGGGAATCCATAAATCACTACAAAAATTATGAAAACAAGCAGAGGGGCAAGCGGGGGGGGGGGATAAATAACTCTCTTTACTAGGAGTCCAAGGAAAATGCCTCTACCCAAGCTGTCAAGGGAATCCAAAGAAAACCATCTCCACCCTCCAGTCTTAATAGGAATCTAGAGATTGTTATCCCCACCTCAGAGATAGTCTTCCACCTCCTAATCCTCAATTGAATGATTGTTCTACTCCTTGCATTCCAATAGCAACGCAAATATTTTCATCTCTTTTCTCCTGCGCTATGTCTTTCCTTTCTTCCTCTATAACATTGTAGGTTTTAACCCTGTACAGAAATTACCTGCAAATGAATTCTTAAAAATAGAAAATAAACAATGACAAGAGCATAAAACATAAAACAAATATACAAAGAGATTTTCCCCTAGATCTTAAAACCGGGACTACCAGATTGATTTTTCATTATATTCCTTTCAATGTTACAATACATATATATACATGTCGAAGCATCCATAAACCCCAATCCATTAACCCTGGATTAGAACTTAATCGTAGTTCCCTTGACCAGATCTACAAGATACCATGGGCAGAAAACCATCATGCCCAAAACCATGTGCAAAACCCATGCACAAAAGCATAGGTAGGTCTGCCCACCTAATATAGGGTCCAAAAAAAAAGTCTTGGGGCACTGCCCCAGACCCCATAGAGGGGGCTACCACCCCGCTCAACCCCCCTAATAGGGGGGCTGACCACCCCCCTCTAATCCCCTGCTTCATGCGTGGGGCTAGTCGTGGAAAGAATATAACACACACCCAACAAGCGCAATCATTTTTCCTTCCATCACCTTTCTTGAATTTTCTCTTTTTTCTTGTTTAGTAGTGCTCTCCTACATTCTCCTTGTTTTACCCGAGCCCTTTCTGTTTTCTTCCTGCTTACCGAATTGTCTCCTTCCTATGTGTGAAGTGTGATGGGTCTCCCTTCCATTATGCAGTTGCAATTGCTTAAGTTGTGTGGGCATACGTTCTTTGTCACCTACTGCCAGCTCCGTCATGGTGGTTTTGTCTTCACATGGTCACAGGGATGACGTTGTCTCAACTCTTCCTTCCACTTCATGTTTTTTTGACTTCAAGTTATCCCAACTTCCAATGTAGCCCAACCTCCATTAATTTTGTCCTTTCTACCTTGTGAATTTATCCTAGGAAAGCATAGTTCTTTTGTCCTATTTCCCAAATCCATTAACTGATATGGTCAACCCAATTTAATGCATATTTTCCATCCATTCATGTCTTTCATGAAACAAGTCAAGCTTCCTTAAAATCCCAAGCAACCTCCTTCCTCAAACTTTGGAATCTATGTCCTAATTCTTAGGTCTTTTTAATTATAATCAAAGTATATGAAACATTTACAATGAAGGGGAATTAACCTAGGATTGTCACAAACCCCTCCCCCTTAGACGAACATCATCCTCCACAAAATAGAAACATGCTTTAAAACCAAGCACAACTGATTTGGGGCTTTATATATGCAACTCTATACAACATTTACAATATTTTTATACATTCATCTCAACCAACAAACAAAATCATTTGTTGCTCGCATTTGGTTAGTCATTTCCCACATGGTTTCCTTGGGCCCAAAGTGCCTCCACTACACTTTGACTTGCTCTATTGCTCAATTCCAAAATGAAAACTACCTCTAATCTAGGATGCATAGAGGTTACAGTTGGAACTCTCCCTTTGGTTCTACCTATAACATAGACCAATTAATTACATGATTAACATCCTGTACATATATTTTAAGAAATGAAACATGAAATATGTCATGAAATTTCACTGATGGTGGAAAGGCCTACCTATAGGACACTGGTCCTATCCTTTCAAGCATTTCAAATGGCCCAAAACCGTGGTTTCATCTTGGCACATGATCCAATTTTTCAAGAGCTCTTCTCGGGTCTAACTTGCAAATATACATGTTCCCCCACTTAGAACTCCTTGTGAACTCTATGTTGGTCTGCATCGCTCTTTTCTTGTCTTATGCCACCTTTAAATTCCTCCTAATACTTTGCATTTCTTGTTCAATTTCCTTCAACATATCATGCCCAATAAGGACCTTATTCACGGGATCACTCCAATTGATAGGTGTATTACAACTCCTCCCATAAAGTGCTTCAAATGGGCTCCTTTTTAGTGATTCCAAATACCCATTGTTATATGAAAATTCTACACGTGTAAGATATTGTTCCCACTTCCTTGGATGGTGCATTACATAAATTCCTAGCACATCCTCAAGAATTTTATTTGTCCTCTATGTTTTCCCATAAGTTTGAGGATGGTTAGTTTTTTTAAAGGCCAAAATTGTTCCCAAACCTACAAATAGTTCTTTCCAAAACTTTGAAGTAAATTTGGCATCTCTATTCGAGATGATTTTCTTGGTAACTCCATGTAATCTCATGATTTCCTTTATAAAAAATTGAGCCACATCACCAGCTAAATTTGTAGACTTAACGGCTACAAAGTGAGCCACTTTGTCATCTTATCAACCACTACCATGATTGCATCATGTTGTTTAGAATTCTTTGGTAGCCCTACAATAAAGTCCATAGAAATCACTTCGCATTTCCATTCTAGAATGGAAATAGGCTGTAATAAGCCAATTGGGTGCCTGCACTTAGCCTTTACTTGTTGGAACTCTGTGCACTTGGAGATGAAATCAACCACCTCCATTTTCAAGTCAAGCCAGTAGTAAAATTTCTTGATGGCTACTAGAGTCTTTTGATAACCTGGGTAATAGGAGTATGGTTTTTCATGAAACTCCTTCAATATTAGCTTCTTTATATTTTCCTCATATGGAACATATATTCTATTATTGAATCTAATCAACCAATTTTTTGAGAGGCAATATCCCTAGTCCTATTCACCCTCAGACTCTTGCTATGATTTCTCCTTTGACTATTTTTTCACCTTGTCACCCTGCATTTTTAATCCTTTCTTTAAGATCAATTACATAGGAACTTATGGCTGCTATATAGATCAGTTGCACTATCCTTCTAAATGTGTCAGCCACTCTGTTTTCTTTTCCTTTAAGGTATTTGATCTTGAAATCAAACTTGTTGAGCGTGGCCAGGCTTATAGCTTTCCTTGCATTTAATTTAGGCTAATCAAACAAATATTTCAACCCTCTATGATCAGACATTAGAGTAAATCTTCTGCCAAGAAGGTAGTATCTCCACATTTTCAATGCATGGATGATGGCAACTAATTCCAAGTCACGAGTCACATAGTTTTGCTCATGTTCATTTAATTTTCGAGATTCGCAACAAACCACTTGGCCTTCCTACATCAAGACTCCACCAAGACCCTCCTCGCAGGCATCTATGCATATAACTAAATCCTTCTTGGGATCTATTATTCTTAGCACTGGTGCATTGGTTAGTAATTGCTTGATTTGATGGAAGCTTGTTGCATAGTTAGTTGTCCATTCAAACTTATTCCTTTTCATTTGCAATGCAGTAATTGGGTGGCCAATCTTGGAGAAGTTCATGATAAAACTCCTGTAATAGCTTGCCTGTCCCATATAGGACCTAATTTTGGCCACATTCTTAGGTGTTGGACATTCCATGATAGCCTTGACTTTCTCTGGATCAACTTCTACTCCCTCTTTTGAGACAATGTGTCTCAAATAATGGATTTGTGATTGGAATTCACAATTACTAAGTTTTGCACAAAGCTTGTGTTCTCTTAGTTGTAGTATTGCAGCAAAATGCTCTTCATGTTCCTCCTTGGTCTATGAATAGACCAAAATGTCATCAACAAAAACCAATACAAACTTATCCAAGTAAGGGCACATCACATTGTTCATAAGGTACATAAAAGTTGCAAGGGCATTAGCAAGTCCAAAGTGACTCTACACAAACTAATAATGCCCATACCTTATTCAAAAGGTTGTTTTATGGATATCCTCGTCCTTAATGCGCACCTAATGATAGCTTTATCTTAGACCAATCTTGGAGAAAATTGTTGTTCCTCTTAATTAATCGAATAGATCATCAATCCATGGCAAGGGATACCTGTTCTTAATGGTCACCTTATTCAATTGTCTATAGTCAATGCATAACCTGAGTGTGTCATCTTTCTTCTTCATGAATATAATAGAACTAGTGCTTCCCATGGAGACACGCTTGGCCTTATGTATCCCATGTCCAACATCTCCTTGAGTTGTAGCTTCAACTCAATCAATTCTGAAGTGCTAGTTCCATATGGAGCCTTGGATGCTGGAGCTACTCATGGAATTAATTCAATAGAGAAATCCACCTCTCCATGAGAAGGAAACTCAAGTGTCTCTTCAAGAAATACATCTTCGAACTGTTTCAAAATGGGATATTTTGACAAAACATCATTGTCTCTCTTCCCAACGCTATTGATAGCTTCAACATTGCTAGAAATTTGCACAACAGAAAGGATGCATCTCTTCTTGTAGCTTCTCTTAGCTTGCATGGTTGTAGCTAATCATACTAATATAGGGTTTTTCTTTCCCTGCAATATCCTTCTTTCCCAACACTCATCTAATCACTCAATTTCCTTTTCAAAGCAATCTACCTTGGTGCGATGCATGTACAAGTAGTCCATATCCAATAGTACGTTATACACTCATAGTGGCATCACATTAATATTTGCAACAGTGGTCATTCCATTCAATTCAATTGGGCAATCTCTCACCCAATATTCAACTCTTCTCGTTGTCCCTGTTTCCAATTGTACTAGGCATGGTTCTGCATGTGACTCCTTAGCCAATTGACAATTCTCTACGAGTATTGGGCTAATATAAATAAATTTTGATCCAGGGTCAATTAAAACAGAAATGACTTGATTGCAAAGCTTACCTTCCGTTTTGATTATGGAAACTTGTTGGTCGACCTGCCTGTTGTTTATTGTTGCATATATTCTAGGCAAGCTACGAACCATATCTCCCACTATATGAGCTTCTTGAGCATTGAAAAGGCACGTACCAACACCCCTATATTATGGACAACCTATTTTATGGTGATTTACACCACAATTCCAACACTTCAATGTCTCCCTTGTATCACCCTTATTTTGTCTTCCCACAGGTTAATTAACACAACTTGTATCTATTGCATTGCCTCTTTGTTGAGATTGACCTTGACTTGTTGATGTTATATTTTCTATATTGCCTACGGTTTGGGATTTTGAACCTTTCTTGTGCCCCTTTTCTTTATACTTCAGGCTTCCTTTCACCTTCCAATCCCTCTTGAATTTGTCCTGCACTTTGACAATTCATAACAATGCTTCAGCTTCTGAATTGCATCCTCTAACATTTAGGCTCATCAAACTCAATTCTATCCTTGAAGGATTATGGCAGTCCACTGACATACCTCTGAATCTTTGATTTTTATTCCTTAAGGTAGGGAACATACCTTAGAAATTCTAATAATTTGGTGATATACTCCTCATTTTACATTTCTCCCAATCTGAGCTCATAGAACTCCTTAGCCTCGTTGTCAAAGTATCTCTTAGATAGATACTTGTTTATGAAATATTCCTTGAATTCCTTCTAGGATAGATCTTCTTCTTTTATGCCTTTTACATTCCTTAAATCTTCCCACCAGATGTTAGTCTTACCTTTCAACCTGAAGGTGGTTATCCTTTCTTTCATGTTTACTAAATAGCTATGGATATTGAAGAACTTCTTCATTCCAAGGAGCCATGCCACAACATCTTTTGATTTCTTCATTTCACCATCAAATGTAGGGGACTTGGCCTTCTTAAACTCTTCTAGCATATAATATTTTCCCTCCTTTCTTCATGGTATTAATGATGTTATGTTTTTTGTGAGTATTTTCATATTGTTGCTCAGGGGTGCTTTCCCTCCTTTTAGGAGTATCTAGTAGAGTGCCTCCTTTCATAGTGTCTTCATTTGACAACTTGTGCATTTTCTTGGATCCACTACCATCTTCCCCATTAGTTCTTTATTCTTGTCCCAAAGGGATTTTCCTATCCCTATGACTAATCCCCAACTTGAGTTGCCTCTACCCTTTTAAGTCTGACATTATTTGCAATATGACTGCATTGACTTCTGTTTATTTCTCTTGGGCTCTAACAATCCTTTCATTGTCAACCTTGCATCTCCTTAGTGTGTCCATCCAATCAAGAGAGTCTTCTTCCCTCGCTGTTCAATCGACCTTTCCTCTTCAACTATCCTTTCTTCTTCGTATCTGTGTTGTGACTGATTAGCGTTGTATTGCACCATTCCTATCCTCATCTCCTTTGAAATTTAGTGTCTTTTATGTGTTGTTCCACACACACACACATAATTGTTAGATTTTAACAAAATTCAAATGCATAACAGAGATTATCACCTTGTCTATTTGTTGAGAATTTGTTAATGTAAAGTTAGCTACAACATTACACCTCAATTAACACATCGATATAAATAAAATCATATCCAATCATTAGTACCATGCTACATGCATAGGTATATCATAATGAATACACACCAAACAACAAACACAATCAATCCATACGACAATCAAGTTTGACGCATATCACATGTGCTATATCCTTATCTGATCTCTTAAGGTCCATTGTTGAACCTTCTCTTCCTTTCAACTATGACAGAGCCCATCCCGTTTGAGTGTTCAACCTGAAAGCTTTGATACCATTCTATAACACACCCCTACCATCCCTAGGCCCTATAAAGGGTAGAAGGAGATAGTTACTTTGATGACCACACCTCCAAAGTCTCGTCATGGAAATGGGGTCTAAATTTCTTGATCTTTTTTAACTTCCTAAAAACTTAGAACAAATGTTATTTTTTTGTTGATCTCGTCGAGACCTTTCCAACAATATAAAAGTTGTCTCAATTTGAGTCATGTATCAAAACATATGGTCAAATTCCGACCTATCAATTCTTACCACATCATTTGACCTGCCACGTGGCTACCCACATCATATCCACCTCATTGCCACATGATAGCGCTACCTAGCTACCGATCCATCCATACCATTTTATGTACACCTTTCCATGGTTCATAAGACCCTTTGAAACAAATAAACATATAACACATGTTAGGTACATGGATGTAAGCCCCTCCATGGAACATCACCCCGAGGATAAAATCTTGACTAGTTCCTTTGCAATCCCCCATTGAAACTGTCGGGGAAGAACTTTCGAGGTTATGTGGAAGTTTTCTCGTCATGTTGCCACATCAAACTGCTCAAAAGTGTATCAAGCAGTCTCTCGAGGTCTTATCGCCTTCGTGAGCCCTCCTCCTATGTGAATTCTCTCCAAGCGGGCCCCTCAACACCACATCACCCAAGACTATGCCTCTGTTCAAATTCATTGAGGTGACATCACCCATCCTTATCGTTGGGGTGACATGGAAGTCCACCTATCCATTATATCACCTGAGTTTATTGTGTGATGTTTCAGCCAATCACATGGGATTATTCCCCCTTTACACCTATGCATGTGGGCTCCACCACAACCATCTCACCCTGGGAATAAAGTCTCATTGGAATTGTACCCAACACCACGAGAAGTCATCGAGGCTAAGGCATCAAGATGATGTCATCAACTTTTATCATTGAAGTGATGTCACACCCACCACGTGGCTCCACTTTAGGAGTGTCGCGTGTCACTCATCTACAGGTTGCTTGGCCCTACAAAAACCCTAAATCTAGGTGGCACGTGTCCCACCTCCTGAGTTGCCATGTCATTTTGAGGCCACATCACTAGCCATGCTAGTCATGGGTCCCACGAGTCTTCTACTACATGGTAAAAACTCATTTCCATGTTATAATTTAACCCAAGGTCCTCCGCCTTGATTGCTCCAATTGAATCAGCCACTGACCCCACCATACCATGTCAACCTGACAGATAAATCCCAACAATGCTGTCCTGGATTCCCTTCAAAATCTCTAGGGAAATACTTCTTGGACACGTGGATGGTAATAATACTCCCTCAACATCCAACGACTCTGGGATCCCTTGCTTGCATGCCCTTGTTCATGTCTCCTGGCCATATGGCCTGACAAGGGCCTACCTTCTTTTCTCCTTTGGCTAATGAAATCCAATCCCCATAGCATGTGTAAATATGTTTTGGCTTTTCCTTGCACTCAACACTCGATTACAACTCTCGCACACATCGCCTTTTACAACTTGAAGGCCAAGCCCTTAATGCCTTAAGGCCCAACCTCGCTCGATCCCATATGAGCTTATATATATTATATATATAAATGTAATATATAATATATAAGCTCAGGAGGGATATATCGCTCCTCAGCTTGTAGAGGATTCGACCCAGTCCTCAAAATGGATATATATGGATAACAGCAATATCTCTCTCGAGCTTTTCACAAGGCTCAACCTAGCCCATTCAACACACACACACATATAAGTAATGTTATCCTTCATGAGCTTGGTCATTCACAATAAGGCCTAAAAGCCAAATATGTTAGCTACATTATAAATAAGATAGAGGTATGTCCATCCATTTATACTTAGGTCCATTGGACCAAATTCAATCTCATAATAGTTAAGAGATCTATAGGGCCCTTCAACTAATGATAAGTAGAAAAACAAATTCATGAATGCGTACATGAATCCATTCAATTAGTCAGGAATTACATAAGAAATCAACATTCCTCAAGCATGGAAATAATGATATCCCATGGCATATTACGGGCATTGGACCATCACATTGAATCAATACCAAAATATGCTTTAAGTTAGCACATAAAACATATGAATAACAATCGATGTTCAAACACTTGACTATACACTTATCTTACAAAATGTGGTCAACACCTGAGATTGAGACTTCAACTCTCCACCCAACCTTAGACACACTACAACCACTACAAGGAAAATACCTTCTAGTAGAGGTTATAACAGAGGCTTTTAGTGTTATAAAATTGGCAAAAACTATCAAATAAACATCCATTAAAACATATGTTTGTGATAGCGGAGATTATAACGAAACTTCATCACAATTGAAAAAATTTGGGTGGTCGGAGGTTTTAGCGGATGTTTTTTTTTTGTGGTGCATTTCATGGAACAAGTAGCATTGGTGTGCTACATATATAAAAGCACAAGGCTATATACATAACTAAAAGCACCAAGGCATTGAATGAAAAGAGCACTAGAGCCTGAAATCTATATTGCCCTGTTGCTTATCTATCAAAAAATTCCTTGGGGTGTTCTTTTAAGAAACAACACCAGGGCAAGCAAAAATAATTTAGTTTCAGTGCTTTTGTTTAAACTCAGAAAGTCGATGCATATTATTTGTATAAATGCACTGATGCGTTAGGGATATAAAAGGACTAGTGTTGTTAATTTTAATAATGAATTGAGGCTAGAAGTAATATTTTGTAGGAATTAGGTGTTAGTTTTATGAAAGCACTGGTCATTAAGAATTACAACGCATCGAGACGTTAATTGGAAACAATACTAGTGCTTGAAGAAATAAAAGCCACGTTGTTGTCAATTTTTGAAAAGGCACTAGTCATGCAAAAAGATGTCGTCATGGTGCTTTTATATAGCATAATGCATCAATGCATTTTTAAGTTATGGATGCACCGGTGTTTTGTATGAGACTTTCTCTTTTTTAGAAACATCGTTTCGTGATAGTGCAATTATTGAAATTTTTTAAATTTGTTATTCATCGAAAAATAAACATATATCTTATAATAGTATTCATATAAATTAAAATTTGATTAGTGCAGTTGTGTATGATGTTTGGATTAATATGTTATATTATCATATTTCACATCTCTTTATTATAGTATTTAATCATCCATATATTTAATCAGTGGCATAATATTTCATAGCGACATTGGATAACACAATAAAATAAAATAAAATATATTTTATTATATATCAATAAGAGTGCTTCTTTGTCATACAAAATGGGATTGTTATTGGTAATCCCTTGTCTTTAAATTGGGACACTATGTCCATTACATTAAACAAAATGTTTGATTTTCACAGATAATTATTTCAAAAAATACAACAAGTTGCATTGATATCTAAATAAATTATCATTCTTTGTTGGAACTGCTACCAATGCTCGAGCTACTTCCATGACTTGGGCTATTTGGAGGAATGTTTTGTTGATTGCATCAATTGTTTTCATCTTCTTGAGCTTGTTCCATCTGCAAACAAAAAAATAAAGTGTAATGAGTGTAACTACATTAGTGAGAATAATGAAAATTGAAATAAATAATATACATCAATGTAAATCGAATAACAATGTACCATAACAAGAAGCGACTCATAAATTGTGAACATGGTTTCAAAACCAAGTCTCATGCCTTGTTGCAATAAATATTTTGCTGGTGTAGTTCCATACTTTGTTTCCTGCATGTTTTAAACCCCGTTATAAATCATAGATTTAATATTAAGGATTTTTTTGTTCTAATAATTATAAACTCAGAGAAGTAAAACAACATAAATACTACAAATTCGATAATTAATTTTTGATATGCCAACATATACTCACAACCCATATTTAACTCAATCTCAATCAATTCTTCCGATGGCTCTTCTTTGTATGCTAGCACCTATTTGAAGACATTTAAGGATGGTTGCTATGAAACATCTTAAAATATACAAAAATGAAGTTGTTATAAGGAAATATTATACTTACAAAATATGAAATCAACCATTTTCTTCATTGTTGTCCTCTTTTATGTGCTGAATGAGTTCCATTTTGTTTTCTTTTCTGCAAGAAAATACTTCAAAAATAATATATAAAAGTCTCATGCCTTGTTGCAATAAATATTTTGCTGGTGTAGTTCCATACTTTGTTTCCTGCATGTTTTAAACCCCGTTATAAATCATAGATTTAATATTAAGGATTTTTTTGTTCTAATAATTATAAACTCAGAGAAGTAAAACAACATAAATACTACAAATTCGATAATTAATTTTTGATATGCCAACATATACTCACGACCCATATTTAACTCAATCTCAATCAATTCTTCCGATGGCTCTTCTTTGTATGCTAGCACCTATTTGAAGACATTTAAGGATGGTTGCTATGAAACATCTTAAAATATACAAAAATGAAGTTGTTATAAGGAAATATTATACTTACAAAATATGAAATCAACCATTTTCTTCATTGTTGTCCTCTTTTATGTGCTGAATGAGTTCCATTTTGTTTTCTTTTCTGGAAGAAAATACTTCAAAAATAATATTTAATGTTATATATATTATATATATACAAATTCAATTATGATTACATAACATTTAAAGCACGTTGTTGTTGAGATGGCTCGTCCTGTGATGCAGATTATGTCTATTTCTTTGACTATCTCCTTGTACATTGTTTTGACAATTCTCACTGGCATGTTTCCGATATAAGCTCGTTGATCCCATTTGGGATTTTAATAATATTCCTAAAAAAAAGTAATAACTATTTTGTATATTGATATATGAAAGTAAATATAACTAAAATATATTAATAAATGCATGATTGGTTTGTAGTAATATATACATTTAATTCTAGAAAATCATTTTAATTAGGAGTATTACCTTTTGAATGATTCTTTTTAGTTGTTGTATGTTTTTGTTATTGCAAGTCTGACATGTCTCATTGACCATTGCTCTAGAAATGATCCCTGTAGTTTAGATATAATTTGGTTTTTAAAATCATTCGATTGATTTTGGTGTTATAAGTGGAAAATACATTTATATGTTCATTCCACTAGTTTTGTAAAAAAAAATCTCCTTTTCATTAACCTCTAGCACCACTTTAGATGAGCTAATGACCAATTCATCGTCATTTACATGTTCTATAATTTTTCTTTTCTTAGAATGACATTGATCTTTTCCTTTGTTGTTACTCCCTGTAGAACATTAAACACATATGAATTAAAAGAGTGTTTGAAACATGTTATCTAATATCCTTAATTATATGATTAATAAGAATTAAAAAAAAACTAATATTGAATAATATATTTTCATTCACCTTATTCATCTTTCTGCAATTTTTCTATCAGGCCTTTATGCTCTTCTGCACATAGATTAGAAATAATCTTATTGACCTTCTTCATTTTGTGGTTTTGCATGACACATATTAACCAATACATATTAGTTAAACTTACATATAGTTCAAACCTATTAATTTTGTAAATAATTTAAAAAGAACTTGTCTTCTCTGCTTTTCAATGTACTATCATTGTGTTGGTCAATGTTTTTGTTACTTGACACCTTCTAAGACATCTTTTTTATCAATATACAACATGTACCATTCAATACAGAAACTATTAAATATATTTTATAAATAAATCAAATAATTTGCAGCCAAAAGGGGCTTTGGTAACTGGTGCATTTATTTGAATCAATGCACCGGTGCGCTTATCCCATTAAACACATCAAACATTTAATTGTTCGACACCGTGAGGGAAAATTAAAATTTTAAAATAATTTTTAATTATTATAGTGCAATTTGTAACTCTAAATGCACCGAAATTGTAAAAAAAATTAACAATAAAATTTAAATTTTTTGTTATCCAATGTTTTGAGTGAATCGCCATACCTTTCAAATTTTTATCTTTCTGTGGTTCCAAAATATTTTGCTGCTTCATAGTGCTCCCAATATGTTTCTCTTGCAAATGGCCTTTATTTTAATTAAACCCTAACAGAAATTGTAAAATTTTTGCTAATAAAATTTAAATTTTTTACTATGTAGGGTTTTGAGTGAATCACCATAACTTTCAGATTCCGATCTTCTGAATAGTTATGTTGCTCCAAAGTATTCTGTTGTTGTACAATGCTCTTAGTATGTCTCTCTTGTAAATCACTCCTTTGAAATTTTGGGAAAAATAATGAAATAGTGAATAACTTTTTACTATTTAAAAGACTTTATGAAATTAGATTTCGAAAAACCAATTGCCGCTAAAGAAAAAAAATCATGTTTTTTTCTTTTTCTTTTTCTTTTCAAACATTGATGTGTTTAATAGTCAAGTGCACTAGTAGGTTTATAAGAAAAGTGCACCGACATTGCCGGGGTGCCATATATTTTCAATGCATTGACATGATACAATTCTTTTTAATTTTTAAATCCTGAAACGGTGCGATTATTTTTTTTAACACAATGGTGTGGTTTGTATTTAAAAACATCGGTGTTGTAATTGGTATAAGAGTACTGAGATAGTTGAATTCCTTTTTATTTTCTAAAATCTGAAAACATGTGCATACTAATGTTGTTTTTCTTTGAAACACATCGGTGCGTTTTTGTACAAGAGCACCAATATTTTATTTATTTATTTATTTTTCTTTTTTCGGGATGTAGGAAATCAGTGCGGGTATTATTTGAACTCATTGATATTAGTATTATTTAAACACATCAGTGCACTTTGTTCTGATTAGCACACTGGTTGCGTTTAAAAGTTATCTGAATATTTATTTTCACATAAAATGACATATTAATATCAAGTTATCCTTTAAGATGCATCCACATGAATTACAATAGTTCATAGTATACATTTTTCGCTTAAAGTCACCTTATTCTTAAAAAATGGTTTGAAAACTATATTGAAATTTAGACTGTGGTTATATGATTCTCTAGATTAATTTTAGATATGCATACAAAATTTTATTTTTGATTTTTCTCAAATGCAGGGACAAAATCTCAATCATATCAATTGGCCAATTATTCAAATTCCAATTCGTTCCATATTGTTGATCAAATTCTTTCATGGGGTTCTCCATTTCCATCTCCAATAAGTTCAAATTTTATTTATGCATGTGAACTCGATTATGAATCAAGATCCTGCAAATTTGGATACTTTTTTATTCAAATTGACATGGATTAAAATATATATATATATATATATAATATATTATATATATAATAAATATATATTAATTATAATATATATATATTTTTAATCCATGTCATTTGAATAAATGAAGTATCCAAATTTGCAGGGATTCTTGATTCATTAATCGAGTTCACATGCATAAAATATTTCTCCATTTCAAAAACGTTGGAAAGTCTTATCAGGAGCAACATATCTCCAACGTTGTGGAAATCAACGTTCATCTATTGCTTTGCCTTTCCACGATGAAATGTATTTTAATTACACTACAATCTTATATTACCTCAAGCTCTGACCTCGTTGTGTTTTTATTTGATTGCATTCCAACATCATTTGGAGACTGGAATTGTGTATCTACACAACTTCACTCTTTGATATTTTTGTTTTTGGAGAACATAAATTAGGATAAATTATAATTTTGATTATTTCTTTATAATATATAAATATATTTAACAACATTTAAAATATTCAAATCATACAAATTACACATTTCACAGTTGTAATTTCAACAATTTCCTATGGCATTTAAAATAAAATTTATTGAAAGAAATCGAAAAATAATTAGAATACGTGATTCAACTACTCTTTCAAATTGGGAGGATGTCATCGTGGCCTGACAATAATATTCAACAACTTTTTCAAATTTGGAAGATGTCGTTGGTGTCACAATAATATTATTCTAGGATTCCAAGTTGAAAATTAAATTTAAATTGATTTGAATATTTAGAAAAATTATAATCAATATATATATCAATCAGTATGATGAGTATTACCACAATGCTAACAAGAATATATTATATACAAAATTTCGGTACTAATAAGTGATAAGGCTGCATAATAAGGTGTTGTGTGTGATATATTATTAAAATATATCTTGCCCAGAATGATCATTGAAGGTCACGAGCCCAAGCCATATGCATGATGTCATTGAAAGTCACGAGCCTAAGCCATATACAACAAGTCATTGGTTTAAAGGAAATCAACTGTATGATACAACAATGGTGTGAAAGGCATCCCTGCAGGTTTTCAACTGTGTTTGGTGTGTGACTAAGAAAACCCATGAAACCCTAATTTGATATCTTTTCTTCGTACCACCGCCTTCTCATTCACTCTTATTTTACCACTTGAATCGACAACTTTTCACAATTCCATTTCCGAAATCCATGGCATTTTGTAGTAGGGACCTCTAGGATCCAGGTATGACACATGGAGTGTGTATTGTAAGACAACAATTAGGTGTTCTCCCTCTCTCTGGCCTCCCATGGTCAACCCATATTGTATGATTCTATCATTTTCTCTTACTCCTGCTCCTGCTCCCTTTGCTACATGATTGACATATAAAATACATCAACTTCATATATAAAATACATCTTTTTTATTAAATGAAAAATGTATTTTATAAATATGGAAACATAACTTTCAATTAAAAAAAAATCATCAATGCACCCAAAATGTAGCCATGCACCGGAAACGGTGTGCACATATGTATGATGCACCGTTGTTGGTTCAAAAATTTAAATTTTCATCGAGATGTGTCACACTTATGCACCGGTGTGAAAATATAACCTTTTCGCAATAGTATGTAACATTGAGGTGATCGAATGCACTCAGCGATAGCTATATTTTTAAATATTATTTTTGCGGTGCGTTTAATAAATATAGACACTAGGTGTAACACACCGACTACAATTTATAGATTTCCCAGTGTGTTTTCATTTATGAAATGTACTGCAACAATAGTAGTGTGTTATGTTCAAGCACTGAACTGCGCTGCATTGTTAACACGTAATGGAGAAAAACAAATTTCACCACGATTTGAAAAATTTCGAAAGTCGTGCAGTGAGAACAATACGAAAGGATGGTGACTAAGAGAAGCACTGACATCAAGGCACTTGCATGAGGCAAGAGTGGCACCGGTGCTTCAGAGCTCTCCAACACTATAGACAGTAAAAATAAAATTTACGACCAAGAGAATCTTTTTATTTAATCATTATTTGGTGTGTTATGATAATTGCACCACTGTGGAAGATATCCAAGAGCAACGTGGTTTTTTTTAATTAAAAAACCGCCTAGCGGTGCTCTTGGGAAGACGCCCTGGGGCGTTTTAGTACATTTACTGCACCGGTGCATCATTGGAAAATAGCACCGCATTTTTTTGAAATTTAAAAACAATAACGATGCTCCTTCTTGATATGCATCGGGTCATTTTACTACATGAAGGGCATCAGTATTGCGTGTGTATATAGCATCGAAAATTTTTAAAAGCTCACCTTTTTTCAGTGCTATCGATTATTCAAGAAATAGTGTATTTTGTTATTTAGTGCACTTGTGTTTTTATTAATCTTATAAAAATAAATTTTCCAGGGTGCACCATGTTCTATGCGGAATTGGTGCTTGTATGGATAGTAAAGCACATGTATGTTTGTATATTGTAGATGCGCCGTCTAAAAAACATCCGTCCACCCACCTTCGTTGCTGGCCTCTGCTACATATGAATTTTTGGGCTATTTTTATAGGGGCTTCTGCAAAAACCTTCGCTAGAAGACCTTTTCCTTGTAGTGCCATGAATTACCCCAACATGAGGGAGATGTGTAATTCCTAGCATGCTCAACATGGAGGTGACATATAGTATTTGAAAACATTAATAATAATAAAAATATTTGAGTGCCCACGATAGATAAAATAGATCTATGTTTAGAAGTAAAATAATATTATATCAACTTGATATGGAGAGAGTTAAAATAAGTTTTATGGGAAAAATAGAGAGATTTTTTTATGGTGTGTATCAATTTACTTGAGAAACATAAAGCAAACATCATATTTTATGTTTATTGGTCAGTCACTGGGAAAACCAAACCAATAGCACAATAATAAAGCTTTTGTTCATTTATATTGTTTGTACTGTGTAACAAAATTGAAGAGATAATAAAACTTAAAATTGTTAAATAGTTTGAAAGATATAATCATACTAGTAAATATCTATGAAGTTCGCTAGACTACTACTATCAGGTTTAAACAGAAAGTGAAGACAAATCATCTATGTCAAAGGAGAGTTGACCTCAATGATTTTAGGTATATCACCCTGTTCCTCAGAGGTGGAGAACTCAAGGTCTACTAGCTTCTTAGCAAGGATACAAATTTTGTCCATCGACTTTCTAGTATGTCATTGTATTTCATCAATGCATAGGAAAATTTTCTATTGTGTTTCAGATCTTTCCACCAAGACTTTCTCCATGATGCTTTTCAACTTCCATTAGATAATCATAATTTTCATATAACTTCTTTTTTTGGTTCTAGTATTGTTAGTATCTAGAACCCAAATCCCAATTTTCTCTTCGGCCTCTGCACCAGTGATGAAATTTTCTTCAAGCCTTGATTCCCCCTCCGCCTCTTCAATTTCCCTTACATACCCTACACTTGAAGCAATTTCATAGAGGAATGAATTTGAAATCCTCTAGAAGGCATGGGATATCATTCCCAAGTTTATATGGATAGTTCTTTGTCCCTGCCCTGGCATTCCAAACCTTGTCATGAACATATCTCAAACATGCACTTTCTTTATAAAATGATGTTTCATAAAGGACCTGACTACCATATTAAGCTGTATTGGTGAGATTTCTAATGAAAATGAACCATAAAGTATGACCTATTCCACGCTATTGTCCATCTAAACCTCCTATGCCTCCTTCCATTGTGTCTCATAAAACCTCTACTTAGTCATGATTGTCAGTCTATGTCAGGGGGTAGAGAAAGAAAAATTAATTGAATGTAAAAAAATTCTCATTCTTGAGTAAGTGCTTTTTAAAATGTGAAGGAGACATGTAATTTATTATGTACTCAACATGAAGTTAACAAATAGCATTTAAAAATATATTTCAATGCCAGTCATAATTATTTCAATACGATGTAAATAATTGTATATCAATTTTCTACTTTCTAGTATAAGGGAAATATGTAATTCCCTCAATTCTTAATGTGAATCTACTATTGGAATTAAAAAAAAAAAAATGATAATAAATATTCAATAAGAACAATAAGATGTTTCAATGTCCACATCAAGTAAACTATTTCACTATCAACTTTATCTAGATACATAGAAAGATAGAAATTGAATGTAAAAAAGTTCCTATCGTTAAAGCACTTCAATTTTGTGTTGCTTGTGATGAGTGGAATTTGTAAGTCCTTTGGTGCTCAACTTGGGGTTGACATGTAGCATTTAAAAATAATAATAATTATTATTATTATTTCATGTTGGCCATAAATAAAATAATTGTACATCAAAGTGTGTGTATGTGTAGAGAGAGAGAGGGGGAAATTGAAAATAAAAAAATTCTTATTCTTGTCGATAAGTTCTTTCTAAATCCCAATATGAGGGAGAATGTGTGATTCCTTCCATGCTCAACCGGGGTTGACAAGTAGCATATATATACACACACACTAGAACATATCCACCTTAACTCAGACCTATCATGCATTAAGAGAGATAAACTCCCTAGAGATGAAAACTTTTTTGAGAACGAAAAGACTTGATGAAACAATTGCAACAACAATGGATTTTATCTCTCTCAATGCATGATAGAACCAGAGTTGGATCTACACTAGTTAGATAATCCATATTTAGAAAAGAGACATTGTATCTCCAACTAGTTTAGAGAAGCAAGGTGTCTAGATTCAATTACACCTCGATGAACTGTAGAACCCTTCCATGACAAGAAATGGAAGAAGTCTAAATTTTCTATGAACTGGAGCTTTTTTAGATTACAATCATTGGAATTTGAAAAAGCAACCCTTGTTGAAATCTCAATTTTGGATTTGATGAGATTATTGTTTTTAATCTGGAAATAAATTCAACGCCCTTGAATGCTCCTATTGGAACAAAATTGTGTAATGTCAACATATGATATTTGCACTTCCATCCAACCAAAATGATTCCTACTAGATATTAAACAAAAAATGCCAATTTCCCATCATGTTATTCTAAAAAGTCAGAAATGGATCATTTCTTTGCACTCTCATACTATTGCCTAGAAATATAATAGAATGAAAAAAGAAGAAGCGAAAAATGGAATTCCATCCTTTTTCAGTGCCACAACCAATCTATTCAAAAGCACAAGGTATATCTTTAGAAGTTATCAATGTAGGTAGGTTAAGATTTGTTGACACCTAATATTTGGGATTAGGTTAATCCATGTAAATATTGTAAATAGTAAAATAAATGGAATTGGAAGATGAGGGGACATTGGGAAATGAAACCCAATAGTCTCCCTCTCCATGTATATATCCATGTTCTATATTAATTGAAAATTAATCAGATTCATGGAGTTACTCCTAGCATGACATGGTATCAGAGCACAGGCCCAAATTTAGTTTCTTTCTGCAGTAACTCCTTTCACTCTCTACTATGGAACTCCTCTCTTCCTTGACAGAAAATATGTCTAGATTCCCTTCTTTGTCCTCTGTATGTTGAATGCTCTATCGTTTGTCCACTGGTGTATCCTCCTTGAACGTTGAATCTCTCTGAATTGGTGTGTTACGGTTACATATTCCTCTGCGTTGAGTACTATGTACACCAATCCATTGGAACATTTGGATTTTACATTGGTTGGTGTAACTGCATGTTCGTGCTTCTTGTTGCGTTGGTCAAAGATTGGTGTTATATGTGCGTTGGAGCATTGGTCTGTCATATGCATTGTATACGCTAGTCCTAAAATTTTGAAACACATTGAATGCTTCTCTTTGTTGCTCGTTGTGTTGATGAACTCGACTATGTATCCATTCTCTGTGTTGGTCTGTGGGTATCTATGATGTTCGTTGTGTAATTCTTCGCGGTGTGTTATTAACCCCTGCAAGTCATGCGTATGGTGCGTTTGGTTTGGTTGTTGGGATATGTGTTGGTCGAACCCTTAAAGACAGGGCATTGGAATGTGTGTATGGTATACTATCTATTACATGTTGCGTTGATTAAAAATGAAAGTTGTGCATGGTTCATATACATGGTTTATTTTTTACACAAGTGGGAAAACCTATCATAACTCAGTTGTCAAACCAGCAGTGAGGACAACCATCTCTAGTTGCTAACCGTGAATGCAGGCTTACTCATCAACGTTATTCATATACATGATTTGTTGACTGTGCATTATCCATTTTTATGAAGACCGAATATTGATTTTAAATGGTGAAAAAATCCCTTTTTATATGAAGACTAAATGGGGTTTTTTAAATGGTGAAAAGATTACATCATGGTATGGTATATGACTTGAGTAATGTGGTGTGCGTTGAAATGTATTTTGAGTTTTTTTTAATGAAGGTTGTATGGTATTGTTTCTAAATGGTGAATAGTTGTTATAAAAGGGGTCGATATATATTAGTACATATTGTATGGTGGTTTATATGCTCTCATATGTTAAGTGGATAAGTGTCAAGAGACCTTTATGTGATGGTTATGTTAAAGTATGGATATGGTTCATACATTCGAGAATCCCTTTATAGGTTGAAGCAATGGTATATAATATGAGAGTGGGAGGAATTCTTACATGTTCATGATATATCTTATATGTTATATATGAGTAATGAAACATTATGAGTGGTGGTATATATTAAAATTTTGTCATGGTGTAAAATGAAGTCTTGTCATTTATATATTTAATAAGTTTTTTCCTTAGTTAAGAAGGCAAAAAGTGAGGTTGCAACTATTTTGGAAATCAAAATAACATAGTATTTTTTTATTATGCATTCACTCATCTAAATTGTGGGAGTAGTTCTCTCTAGCAAAGATAACTAACATGAGTGGTCCCAGAAGATAAAACATGCTCTCATTTTCAATGAGCTTTGGAAAGGAATTTGTGAAGGAGAAGGAGACAATGCACCTAAAAAGCCCACTTCAGATAAGGAGCTTTCCATTTGGGAAAACAAGAATATAAGGGCCTATGCCTTGATTGCAGCATCAGTAAATGAAGAGGTGAGTTGACATATTTCTCCCTTTTCAAATACTTTTGAAGCCTTAAATAAGTTGAAGGAATTGTATGACTCACGCTCTGAACTTGAAATTATTCAATTGATGATCAAGTTGTTCAATTTGGAGTTGAAAAATGATGACCCTCTTGCCTTAGAGTCAGAAATAAGATCCATTATGCATGACATAAAATCCACTGGTGTTGAAATCTATATTCCTCTCATAGCTTATGTCAAGGCACTATATCCCACCTATTCACAATATCTCGAGTCATTGAAAGCAAGTAGCAATCTTAAGGAGATTACCTTTGAATCCCTTGAGAAGAAGTTTGTTGAAAGAGAGAAGGTATTTGGGAAGAAGACAACTCCTCAATCTTATGAAGAAGTTGTGTGCCTTGCACAGAAAGAGAAGAATCATGCACAATATTCTTCTAGAGGAAGAGGTGGTCAAAGGCAAAGAGGAAGGAAGAATTTTATAGGTAGGGGGAGTAGAAATTTCCAAGGAGAAAGGTCTGATCTTCATTGCATACGATGCAATAGAGATGGACATGATGCATCCACATGTAAGCTTCCTTGGGAGAGAATTGAGCAAGAAAGAAATGAAGGAAAAGATAAAACCATTGACAAAGGGAAAGGAAAAGCACCTCAATCCACTCATTATGTTGTCGGACATTGCAACATTAGAGTAACTGAATACTTATTTAATGATTCACTTGCTTCATGGAAAGATGCTTGGTTGCTTGATTCGGGAGAAACTTGCCACATGAATTTCATATAAGATTTCTTTGAACAATTCACTGAAATGTTGATGGAGGAATATACTTTGAAAACAAGTTAAAACTCAAGCCATCAGGGCTTGGCACAATCCGGCTCAAACTGCCTGGTCTTCCAGGCTTTCTTCTACATGATTTTCTATACCTCCTGGAGTTGAGGAGAAACTTGTTGTATTTGGTCCACATCTGCCAGCAAGGACACTCTATTCATATATTTGATGGCAAGGTCGAAGTCAGAAAAATATCATATCACTCACTTGTCATGAGTGCGATAGAGGAAGAAATACTTCTAAAGCTACAAGGGGCCTTTGCTTGTGCATAGAACTTTTCATACAGTTCTCACTATGATGAAGGTGCATTTCCATCAAGTCTTTTATGGCATGATAGATTTGGAAACTTGAACTATGATAGCCTCCATTTGTTGAAGAAAAAATGGTGTTATTGGTTTTCCTACAATTCCTAGGAAACTTAAGCAATGTGATGCTTGTATCTTAGGAAAGCACATCAAACAATATTTTTATGATTCTCATTCCAGAGCACATAGAAAACTTGAACTCATTCATTTTGATTTATGTGGCCCAATGCATGTTCCTTCTGCAAATGGTAATAAATATATAATGACATTTATTGATGACTACACCAGAATGTGTTGGGTTTATTTATTGAAGAACAAATTTGAAGCTTTTGAAACATTCAAGAACTTTCATGCATGGATTGAAAATGATGCACAATCTCATATTGGATCTTTTCATACTAATAATGGAAAAGAATATACATAAAATGAATTTGAAAACTATCTTCGCTAATATGGGATCAAACATCAAATGATCGTGCCTTATAATCCCCAATGAAACGGAGTAGCTGAAATAATGAACAGGACAATCTTAAATATGGTACGTTCCATGATGTGTTTCAAGAATGTTAAGTTGATGTAGTTCTATGTGTTGTGTATATAAAGAATAAGTGTCCATCTAATTCTATAAAAAAACAAGACTCCCTATGAAATGTGGCATCGCCACATTTCTTCGGTGAGGCATCTTAGGTTTTTGGTTCCACTTGTTATGCCTTGATACTCAAGGAACAAAGAAACAAACTCAATGCATGGAGTCGTAAATGTATCTTCTTGGGGTATTCAAACACCTCAAAATCATACCATCTCTATGATGAAGTGAATAAGAAGTTGATAATATCTAGAGATGTGATCTTTCTTGAATCTTCCAAGACTAGCAATGTTGTTGAGCGGCAGCTTGATCACTTAGATAGATTTAGACATGCAAAGTATTTTCAGAGTTTGATAATGAAATTCCACATCTTGAAAGAGGGATCCCTATACTGAATCAATATGTGGAATCTTCTTTTGAATCACTCTCTCCCCTGCATGAAGCTCCAACCACTAATGAGATTTTGAGTGATGTGATTGACAGAATTGGGAGACTAAATCTTGATTCATCCCCATCTCAGTCAACTGAGCATCCTGGGTCACCTCAGAAAGGTCCTCCAAAATGGTTGACAAAGACACTTGAAAGTGTTTATTCTGATGAGGTTGGAAAGTTAGGAACAAGAAAGAAGCTCAACCAAACAGAATGGAGGTGATGTAGACAATCATGATTCACTTGTTGATATGGATGTTTCTTATGATTGTGAATTGAATTTGTCTACAAATTTCGAACCAACTTCCTTCAAAGAAGCCACTTCTCATGATGAATGGAAATAAGGGATGCAGAAAGAATATGATGCTTTGAAAAAGAATGGCACCTGGAAGATGGTTGATCCTCCAATAAGATGCAAGTCAGTCTTCAAAAACAAGTATAAAGAAGATGGCTCACTTAGCAAGCACAACGCAAGGCTTGTGGAAAAAGGTTTTGCAGAGAAGGAAGGGGTTGATTATGAGGAGACTTTCCCCCCACAACAAAATGGGCTACCATCCGGACACTCTTTTCCTTGGCAACTCAGAACAGTTGGAAAGTCCATCAAATTGATGTAAAAACTGCTTTCTTGAGTGGAGACCTGAAAGAGAATGTTTTTATGTACCAACAAGAAGGATTTGTTGTGAAGGGTTGGGAACAAAAAGTATGCAAGCTTGTAAAATACTTGTATGGCCTCAAGCAAGCATTGCAAGCCTGGTACGAGAAATTGACTGAGAATTTTTTTAAACTCAATTTCAAACATTATGATCTTGATGATGCAACTTTGTTTGTCAAGAAAATTGGAATAACAGTTGTATATATTTTGGTGTATGTAGATGATCTTCTAATGACAGGGAATAATGAGAGCTACATTGAATCCATAAAGAAATAATTGAGGAAAGGTTTTGAAATGACAGATTTGGGCTATGTTCACTACTATCTTAGAATTGAAGTAACCCAATATCCAGATTTTATATTCCTCTCTCAAAAGAAGTACATTTGAGATTTGTTGAACAAGTTTTGTGTGGATGAGTGCAATCCTTAGACTACTCTAATGGAATAGAACTTAGAGCTCATATCCACTGAAGGAAAAGAATTTGAGGATGCAACAAGTATAGATAGCTCATAGGAAGTCTCAACTACCTGACTACTACCAAACCAGACATTTCATTTGTTGGTGGAATTCTCTCCAGGTTTATGCAAAAGCCTTGTGAGGGTCATTGGTCTGCTGCAAAAAGAATTCTAAAGTACTTGAAGGGAAATTGAGAATTTGGACTCAAGTATACACAAGTGGGTGACTTCAGCTTGATTGGATACTCTGATTTAGTTTTTGATGGAGATAAAGAAACTGGGGTATCTACTTCATGTAATGTTATGATTCTTGGATTAGGAGTTGTCTCCTGGAGTTCACGAAACAATCAGTTCCAGCAGATTCCACAACTAAGGCAGAATATGTGGCAATAGAGACATTGGGAAATGAAACACAATAGTCTCCCTCTCCATGTATATATCCATGTTCTATCTTAATGCAAAATCAATCAGATTCATGGAGTTACTCCTAACCTGACAAGATTGACATTAACAAGGTATATCATGTACTAGTGACCTATGTCTGGACAAAGGCACACAAAAATGAACATGAAACCCTTCTGTTGAGCAATAGGGTACGAAAATTTTCATTATCTCTTATAGAACTCTACGTGTGTTTCAAGTTTGTGCATGAAGTGAGTCAATCTTAACAAAAGGAGTTAAAAATTGAATATGAGATTCATCAATTTAATGAAAAAGAGGCATCGCTATCACCCCAATGAGATTTCAAGTCTCTCCAATGATGAGCCTTTTCTTGTGATTGCATTTGTGTTTTCCCTAGGGATTGCATGATGTGGACAAGGATAGGTGAAACTTGCAGTACACTTTAGCATAATAGTACCCCCTCTATTGTGGTCTCTCAGTTGAGGGGATGCTCTTCAACATGGGGCAAACTTATAATTAATGATACATCTAACATTGAATAGTTTCCCCTTTATCGTATTTAATGAAAGTATTTTAATCAAAAAATAAAATTGAGTATTGAACTTTGAATATAGATTCATAAAGATCACAAATTGAAAGCTAGAACCCAAGTTGAATCCAATGGTGGAAAGCAAGGAGTTTTTTACCATTGGACAAGATTCAATTCCCATGAGGGCTTAACCTAAAACCATGGGTTATTCTTGAATCAGTGGTTGAACACGTTTTTGCACCAAGAGAGATTATATTAAAAGATATTGTGACCAATGCACACATAAGTAGATAAAATCTCACCCCCATGTCTTTAGCTCTTTCACAGGGGTTAGAATTGTCTCTAGAAAAGGAAATCGAACAACTGGAGGTTTTTGGTGACTCCATGATAGTAATCTAGCAAGTGATTAAAGCTCAAGAGGACCCAATGTATATGTAATCTCCCATGTTGCATTGAATTTGCTTGCAAATATCCAAGTCTAAAGCAATAGAGTTATTCCATATCAAAAGGAAACACAATGTAGAAGTTGATACGTTGGCTAATCGTGGTGTCAACCTAGGAGTACGAGTGATGAAAATGGATGGCTTAATGTTATCTAAATACATTCCATGAGCCCACAAATCCCAAAGTTATTGAAATGGGTTGTTCCTCTTAAAGAGGGTATTAAAGAGAATTGGCAATGGGTGCAATCACATAGGAAAAATATTAAATATCAACGGAGGAGGATGGAGCTCCAATCCTTGAACTTGCAGCCTTCAATTAAATTGAAACGAAGGATTAGTGGGATGGTTTCCAAAGATCATGTGGAAAAGGTTTGCATGATAGACAGGTGGAAGCAGATCCAAAGTGTTATTAGATATGAAAGGATACAAGAATCAATCAATTGTAACCTTGGAGCCACAACATCCCGTGTCGAGCCCTATGCATTTATGGATTCAATTTGTAGTGGAAATTTACTTGAGTGCAAGGGGGAGAAACTGCCATCAAGGAGGTTCATTGCGGAAGGAAAGAATCCATCCACTAGATTTGGAGGCCTGCGATTAATTACAATCCCCACTTTCGATACACATCAATCTAAAATTGAGACTCAAGGATCATTAGCGAGAGGCGATCATGGAAGAAGAATTAATACAGGGAATAATTGTATGAAGAATTGCCTGTACGAGGACCGTTGGCATCCAGTCCAAGAATAAGACATATGCCCAGCATGACCGACCTTATACTGTTTTTTTTTCAGAAAGAAAAAGCTATATAGTGTTATATTAAGTCTGTAATAACAGTTCAGATTGTACAAATAATGCATATAAGAGAAGCATCGGACAAAAAGATCAGAGGAGAGGTTCATCTGTACAGATTGCCAAATAAACTCAGGGATGCACACATGCAAGGGCCTTCAGCACCAGCTATACATATACCAACAGATACGAAAAAGGCAAAAATCAAAATGGAGGAGCCAGAGATAGGTCATAAAGACAAAAGTAAAGAGAATTAAAAACCCGGAATGCAGAAGTCCTGGATGGAAAAGGACTCCCCGCCAGCAAAAACTGCAAAGACCATGATCTTGTTCCAAGTTGAAGGCCCTCCTTTGACAAGCAATCTGCAACCTGGTTCCTGTTCCCGTAGACGTGCTGTATGGAGCTCCCTCCCATTTGACCCCAAAAGAATATAATTCTATCCAACCAGTAAGTGAGGTGAGGGCATTTGATGAGGCAATTTCCATTGACATGATCGACCATGGTTTTTGAGTCCCCAAAGATTGAAATCGGATTGATGTCAAGAAACATAAAGAAAGCGAGAAGTCCGGCGAGAACCTTTGCCTAAGCTGTTTGTACCTATACCTGCATTCCAGGACAGATTGTAGTGTAGGAACCCATCCATAAAAATGACCACACCACAGCCGCATGAATTTTGGTGGGAAGCACCTTCAAAGAAGGCTCTCGGTGTCATGAGCAGGGGATCAGACAACCCTCTCTTGATGACATTTCTCAGATGTGGAGGCTTTTTGGGGACGGATTCGTATATAAGAATAATTTGATGCAATATATCCGAGAGGGGATCATTTGCTTCGTTGAAAATTTTATTATTCCTCCACCTCCAGGCACACCATAAAGCAATAATGATGATCAATCTCCAAGAATCTCTTTTCCGACTCCACCAATCAAAAGCAACGTGGGTAGAAACATGTTGCAGAAGAGGGAAACCACATAGGAAAGCCAGATCCCGCCATATTTGCTAAGTAGAGGAGCATTGGAAGAACATTTGAAAATTTGACTCCTCTTCTAGTTCACACATTTGGCATCTGCTCGACCCATGCCACTATCTTTTTCTCAAATTCTCCCAAGACAAATTCTTATTGTAAAACACCAGCCAAGAGAAGTATAAGAATTTAGGAGCGCAACCTGATTTCCAAAACGCTCATGGGAATGAGGGATAAGAGGGCATAGGCTTTGAGCCAATCATATCAACATATATATTCTTTACACAAACCTGAGAATTTGCATTTGACAGGTTCCAGATCAAGAAATCCTTAGGCATGGATCTGATAAAGCCGCAACTCCTCAGAACATTCCTAATCGATTCCCATTGGCTCGACAGTGATTCCGGCAAAACCAGTTCAACGGCCGATTTCCATATAGGGAGGGGGCCTTGCCAACCTGAAATCGACTTATCCCATGTGAAGAAACCTTTGCCATGGAGGAAAAAAAGGAGCCTGTTGGGGAAAGATATAGACTCGCGCCCACACATGATGGGATCAATTCCAATGAGAATTCTATTGCCGGATTGTAGGCACCATTTCAGGTTCCTTATAAAATACTTTTCAATTTTGCGAAGACTGGTCCATATGGCAGAGCTGCACTTAACCCCAATCCTTCCTAAATGGAACTAGTATTCAATTCCCTTTCCTCTCATATATTTCATTTTAATGGTGTGGCTCCAAGGACCCGCCTCGAAGATCCCCCTCCACAAGGATTTGCATAGGAGAGCCTTCCCAAAGGTTCTCAAGTCCAATAAGCCCCAGCCGCCAAAAGTCTTTGGTCTGGAAATCTTCTCCATAGAGGCAAGATGATATTTTCCTCGAGCTAAATTGCCCCCCCATATGAAATTTGCAGTGATCCTATTCATTTTCTGTATGATACTCGCCGAGAGGAAGAAAATGTGGGCCCAATAAACAGCAAGTTGCAAAAGGACTGCTCTCGTTAGGACTATTCTTCCAGCCAGGGATAGACATTTGTATTCCTAGGCGGATAGCTTTTTATAATATCTATCAATGAGCCACTTCCAGTCGTTTTTGGAATAGCCTTTTGCCTTTAGGTGGAAACCCAAATATTTTACTCCATTCCTGATAGACCTTGCACCGACTCCAAACAACTCAGAAATCCAATCTACCAATTCCATGTTGGCGTTGTTGTGGTATAGTATTGATTTGGACTTGTTAATATGTAAACCAGTGGCCCTCTGAAACCTGTATAGAATGTCGAAAGAACATCTCCACGTAATCCTGCACAACATTGCAAAAATAAGCACATCATCAACAAATAAGTTGTGAGAAACGAAATTGTTCCTGCATATCTTCACGAGGCTGCATGTGTTCTCTGAAACAGCCTTTTTGATGTGTATGCTCAAAGAGTTCATTGCAAGGATGAAAAGCAGCGGCGATAAGGAGCATCCCTGTCGAAGACCCCTTTCAGCAGAGAAGAAAGGGGATGGGATCCCATTAATAATAACCGTATAATTCACGTTCTCAATGGAAACCATAATCCAATTAATGACATTTCGATTCAGATTGATTTTTGCTAATAGACACCTGATAAAGCCCCAATCTAAACAGTTGAAAGCTCTCTGCAAATCTATTTTTAAAATGGCATCCTCGGATCGGTTAGAGAGCATGGAGAACAGGCTCTCCTGAGTGATGGCCACAGCGTCCAATATATTCTTGCCCTTCAAAAAAGCATGTTGGTCTCTTGTTATTGATCCAGCCAAAGTCACTTTGATCCTTTCTGCTATAATTTTTGTGATTATTTTGAAAGAAATATTGCATAAAGAGATCGACTTGAAATCCTTGAAGGTGACCGCTTCCAGGTTCTTCGGGATGAGGGAAATTAGCGTGGATGAAGTAATGTGGTGAATACTGCCAGAGATTCTAGTTGCCTCAACCATCCGCAGGAGATCTGATTTGATGATGTCAAAAAAGTGGATAAAAAATTCTATTTTCCAGCCATCCGGGCCAGGGCATTTATCCTTCTTAAAGGCCTTCATGACACCTAAAAGTTCCTCTTCTGAGATGGGCCGGAATAGCTCTTTATTTTTTTCGTCATTGAACATTTGGGGGACCGGTTCAATACCCCATAGGATATCCTGAAAGTTGCAATCCGCCCTTCTTTTGTATTGATCTTTAAAATGCCTTACTGCCTCCTTTGAAATTTCTTGGTGAGAGAAGAGAAATCCTCCCTGTCCATCACTGATTTTCCATATGGTGTTCTTCTCTCTCCTAGCATTGGCATGCCTGTGAAAAAACTTGGTGTTCATGTCGCCTTCTTTTAGCCATAAAGCCCTACTCTTGAGCCTCCATAAGGCTTCCTTGACCTTTAGAATATTCTGCTTTTTCCTTTCTAGTTCATGAATACAGCATTTTAAACTAAAACGGAGAGAGTTGGCTTTCAATAACTTGTAGATATCATTTAATTCCTTTTGAATATCATGAAGAGCTATTCTATCCGATTGTCTTTTTTTGTATTTCCATGCCTTTACCATTTTTTTCAAAGAGGGCATCTTATCTCTAAAGGTCGCCAGGCAGTTGGCGGATAGCTCCTTCCAAGCTTTTGTTATTTCTAGCTCAAAAGCAGGGTCCTCAAGGCAAGATCTGTTGAACTTGAAAGGGTAACCACTCCTGAAACACGTTTCCTTCCAGCAGAGGGAAATAGGCCTGTGGTCGATATGAACACATTTTCAATGGTCGAGTAAGGCATTCCCATTTTATCAATGATGCTGACATGGACAATGAAACGGTCTATCCTTTTTGCTATATAGGCTTCATATATCCTTCCATTACTCCATGTAGGCATCATATTGGTTGGAACCACATCTACAAGATTCCTGTGAAGAAATTCAAACTCAAGATCGTTCTTTATGTCATGGTTCCAAGCCGAGATCCTCCAAGCCGGACTCAATGCCTATGTCTGATTATAGTGCTGAAAAAGAGTTTCAATTTCATTTTTGTCATCATATCCCGGAACCAATCGAGGGAAATCCTATTCCTTCTCCCCCTCCGATTCCCAAACCCATGAACTTCAAAGTGGGTTCTCAAACCATCCTTATTTCATCCTCATCGCCAACCCCTGATAGAGGCTGACCTTATACTGTTATAAAAAGGATGTGAACTACATTATTAATGTAAAGCTAACGTTGGGGAATTTCACTGGTTGACGACAAAGATGGGATGCTTAAAAAGACTAAGAGATACAACGTGGAGGCACCAGAGCGACCGCAGACATAGGTTGATGAATTGAGTGAGGACCTGGCCAATGCATTGCGACTCCAACGCTCAGAAGTGACTGAAAACAATGATGTCTTTGTCTCAGGAGCAATGGTGGAAGGTTAATATCCTCTTCTAGTTTTCTATGTTATGCATATATATAGAAATTTTAGGGGTTTTCTGGAAGGTTTATAAGTCCAACTGTATTAGACTTTCAGTATGTAATCAGATTGCCAGTTGCTTTAAGTACTTTTTAGACTTTTTTTAGCAAAGAAAAAGAAGATATAGTGTCACTTGTAAAAGGTTTGGGCCTTCAAACCACCCTTATATATTAGAAAAAACTTATTTGTTTCCTTTAGGAAAACAAATATGAGTTATATTTAATTTAAAGATGAATTTATTATTTAAAAATGTATAAAAATTGATTTGAAGAAAGGTTTATGACATCATATTATGATACCCAACTATTATTAAATTCAAATTTAAAATTACAAAAACAAATTTTCCTTAATTTGGTCAACCAACAAACCATTTGCAAGATTCATGTCTCATAACTATAGCTTATTTAAATCCCCCATGAGGTGGTTGAGAAAGCGTTAAGTGGGATAAGGGGTGGGGGTAGCGGGGATAATTATATGTTTGTAATGATGGAAGATGTGTAATTCCTTTAGTACTCTGAAGTTGGCATGTAGCATTTAGAAAATATTAGTAATAAAAAATCAATGTCGACCATAAATAAAATATTTCAAAGTCAAGTAAAATAACTTGATATCATTTTTCTATTTCCCAGTGTGACGATGTTTGCAATTCCCTCAATGCTTGATATGAAGTTACACATATCACTAAAAAAAAACTAATAATGAATATTCAATATGGGCCAAAAATAAAAAATAAAAAACAAAAAAAAAAATAAAAGATAAAAAATTTCTAATGCATTTATATATATATATATATGCCAACATCTAGTGTAACAGTGGGGATGGGGATGGTGGAAAGCATAAACAAAGTATCCATATAGATAGATAAATAGTAATTGAATATATAAAAAATCGTATTGCCCATGAAATATCCCAACATGAGGGAGATGTGTAATTCCTCTCATGCTCAATATGGAGTTGACATATAGTATTTGAAAAACATTAATAATAAAAAAATATTTTAGTGTCCACCATAAATAAAATAGATCTATGTTTAGAGGTAAAATAATCTTATATCAACTTTATATGGAGAGAGATAAAATAAGTTTTATGGGGAAAATAGAGAGATTTTTTCTTTTGTATCAATTTACTTGAGAAAAATAAAGCAAACAACATATTTTATGTTTATTGGTCATTCATTGGGAAAACCAAACCCATAGCATAATAATAAATATTTTGTTCATTTATATTATATGTTTTGTGTAACAAAATTGAAGAGATAATAAAACTTAAAATTGTTAAATAGTTTGCAAGATATAATCATACTAGTAAATATCTATGAAGTCAGCTAGACTACTACAATCAGATTTAAACAAAAAGTGAAGATAATTCATCTATGTCAAAGAAGAATTGACATGAATGATTTTAGGTGTATCACCCTCTCCGTTAGAGGTGGAGAACTTGAGGTCTACTAGCTTATTGGCAATGATCCAAAATTTGTCAATCAACTTTCTAGTATGTCATTGTATTTCATCAATGCATAGGAAAATTTTCTACTGAGTTTCAGATCTTTCCACCACGACTTTCCCCATGATGGTTTTCAACTGCCATTAGATGTCTATAATTTGCATATACCTAGTTTTTTTTATTTCTAGTATTGCTAGTATCTAGCACCCAAATCCCAATTTTCTCTTCGACCTTTGCACCAGTGATGAAATTTTATTGAAGTCTTGGTTCCCCCTCCACCTCTTCAATTTCCCTTGTATATCCTACAATTGAAGCAACTGCTTGGAGGAATGAAGTTGAAATCCTAAAGAAGGCATGGGAGATCCTCACCAAGTTCATCTAGATAGTTCTTTGTCCCTACCCTGGCATTCCAAACCCTGTATCTCAAACATGCACTTTCTCTGTAAAATGATGTTTCCTAGAGGACCCAAACACCATATTAAGTTACATTGAATCAGGTATTATGATTTGGCGAGGTTTCCAATGAAAATGAACCATAAATGATTACCTATGCTAGGTCATTGTCCATTTAAACCTCCTATGCCTCCTTCCATTTCGTCTCATAAAAAATATGCTTAGTCATGACTATCAGTTGATGTAAGGGGGGGGAAGATAAATTAATTGAATGTAAAAAAAAAGTCTCATTTTAGAGTAAGTGCTTCTTTTTTTTAACAGAAACGATTGAATTTTATTGAGAAATATGGTTGGGCCTGAGTCAAACAACCTCTATTATAGTCATTTATAAGATTTCTAGCATTTCAGGATCCACATAATCTGGCTTTTTCATTGGAATTTCGTTGTTGCTTTTGATTCTTTTGGGATATCTTGAGAGTTCCTTGCTTTGCGCTTAGAGTCTAAATGCCTGGCTTTTTCTTTCAGATTTTCTTTGGTGGGATAAGAAAACCTGACTTACCCAGAATCGCTTCCAGCAACTCGATAATTGTAGTCTCTGACATTGCTATTCCTTTCCTTTATCTCGCTGGATGAGAGCTAAATGTTTAAGTGAACGCGTTAGCTATGGCAAGTCCGTTGTGTCATTCGAATTGTACTACTGGAGCAGCGATGAGTCAGAACCTACAATGGCTGCGATGATTGACTTTCCAATAGCATTTGTCTACCTGTGTCAAAGCCATGGATCAACATCGATCTTCTACATTCAAATGCGATTTGGATGAATGTTGTGTTTGCCAAGATTTGCACTTTCATGGAGACAGAACTGTTGCGAAGGGAGTGCGAAACAGAGACATTGCCTTGGCTGCCCTGTTCATGCTCAGTTGTCCTTCTCTGTTAAGGAATTGGGTGCCTTTCAGTTTCTTCACCGTTCTTTGATAGAAAACCTTGTGCTAATAAACATCCCTTATTTGCCATAATGTCAGCTTCCTTGTTCAGAGTTCAGAGGATATGGTAGAATGAGCAGGAAGTGAAGTTTTGCAGCATCTTTCTTATTCTTTCAAGGGTCTTGTTAAGCGCAGATCTATTGAGTTGATCACCAGTGTTTAGGATTTTAATAAGGATTTTTGAATCATCGAAGACTTGAAGGTTTTCCCCTCTGTTCCTCTAAGCAAGCTGACACGCTTTGAATATTTCGAGAATCTCAGCCTGGTTGTTTGTGTGTTATGAAACCAGCTCACAAAAGATAGAAAAGATAGATCAACGCCTTAGAAATAAGCCTCTTCGAGGGGGAAACCTCCTTTACATTACACAAATGAACAATTCTTG
>APFE030177104.1:102215-117283 GCA_000404065.3 Pinus taeda
TTTCTTCCTCTTCAAGTTCTAACAATATTGTTTGAATTGGGATCCTCTGCAACTTTTGAATGAGTGGCCACACTTCTTCATCCTTCTTCCATTCATCCCTTGCTTCATTTATCCAATCTAGTTGGATAATAGAAATAACATAAAACAATGCTTCCACATCCTCATCCTTTCTTGAGAGTGCATCTGCAACAACATTTTGCTTCCCTTTTTTGTAGATAATTTCAAAGTCAGAACCCAACATATTTGTGACCCATTTTTTTTGTTCTTCTAAAGATAATCTTTTTTCTAAAAAGTGTTTAAGACTATCATGATCCATTTTTACCTTGAAGTGTCTTCCCATTAGGTAAGGTTGCTATTTCTTAAGTTCATGTAGTGTTGCCAACATTTCCTTCTCATAAATAGCTTGCTTGAGATGTAACCGTAAAAATAACCAATCGCCTACATCAAAACTTCTTTCATTGCGATGTTGATATGCCTGTAGTTTCATTCAATTCTAAACCAAAGTGGCGTTATCCTTAAAAGTTGGAGAACTTGTTGTTGATGCTAGATGTGATATTTCACTGCTTGAATCTTTTTCTTCTTAATATGTCCTTCTATCTTGAGAGTTTGAGGAGTGGTAATTTCTTCCAATGCATTACAAGATATGGCTGGATTCATTTCTTGATGCTCGATGTGATGTTCCACTTCTTGAACATTTTTCTTCTTGATATGTCCTTCTATCTTGAGTGTCTGAGGAGTGGTAATTTCTTCCAATGCATTACAAGATATGGTCGGATTCATTTCTTAATGCTCGATGTGATCTTTCACTTCTTGAACATTTTTCTTCTTGATATGTCCTTCTATCTTGATAGTTTGAGGAGTGGTAATTTCAGCCAATGCATTACGAAATATGATCGGATTCATTTCTTCTTTCTCGATGTGATCTTTCACTTCTTGAACGTTTTTCTTCTTGATATGTCCTTCTATCTTGAGAGTTGAGGAGTGGTAATTCTTGCCAATGCTTTACAAGATATGGTCGGATTGATTTCTTCTTTCTCTAGGGTTGGTTCCTGGTGTATATCCTCTTCTTTTGACGTTTCTTGATCCTTTTCTTCCTCCTCTTCACAATCAATGTAAAATAATTTCTTCTCAAACACAACTTATGACCTTTAATGTATTTGTTATCACAATTGTAACAAAGCCCTTTTGCTCCTTTTTCTTCCAATTGTTGTGGTGTCAACCTTGTAGGTTCTGGATGGCTAGAAGAAACAACACTTCCATCTTTATAGTTATGAGGGGTAGACTTCCTTGTTGCCATAATTTTTCTTTCCACTTTAATTTCCAACTTGAATGCATTCTCCAATGAATCAGGTTCCCAAAGACGAACCTCATGTTGAATGTTATCCTTTAAAGTCCCTATGGAGACATCAATCCTCTGCTTCTCTGGAATATCATTTTCCCTTATATTCAATTTTTGAAAGTCCTCAATGTGATTTTCCATTGAACACTTTTGTTTGAGATTTATTAATTGGCTAAAGAAGGTGTTTCTCTTTGTATCCTCATAATGTGTTATCATTTCCTCCGTGAAAATTGACCATGTAACAAGTAGTTTACGAGAACAAAGCCCTTTGACCATAAATATTGATCTGGTTCTAAATATGAAGATGCAATATGTACCTTTCGTAACAGTTGTACCTCATGTAGATCAAAATATTGCTTCATCTATAGTACCCAATTTACCGAACCCTTGCCATCAAACTTCCTCATATCGCCTTTTCTTGATTTTAGGAGCTCGATCTTGAAATGACTGTAACTCTATAATTTCGGATCTTCTAGTTCTAAAATCGCGACCTGCAGTATCCCTCTACGTCCTCTTTCCAATGTCATAAGTTTGATCGAAATTCGATTCTCCAAGAAGGAGTTATGCACAATCTCCCAAGATGACGTGATTATATACCTTTTCAGAAGAGTGAACTTGTATGAAGTTCAATGTGTAACTGTTTTGACCTTCGGATCTAAAAAATATACACAGAAAACTACAGCCCGTCCTCTTTCTGTAACTTCTTATGAAATTTCAATCTCATGCTCAGATAGATAGTTATGACGATTTTCCCCAGGTCACCTGTTTGGGATGTTATTCGGGAGCTTTCAAAAACCCTAACTTCCTCAGATCGTATACCCGAAAATATAGCGATCCAAGGTCTGAAATTTGAAACCGAGTTGCAGACTGATTTCATCTCAAATAGGTTTTTGTTTTAGCTTTTGATACTTCATAGTGAAAACGTTATAGAGAAATTTCCATGATGAATTGTTTTAGATGAAATTCTGGAGCTTGCAAAAACCCTAACTTCCTCAGATCATATCTCCGAAAATATAGCGATACAAGATCTAAAATTCGGACTCGAGGTTAAGCATGATGTCGTCTCAAATAGGTTTTTTTAGCTTCTGAAACATCATAGAAAAAAGGTATAGCGAAAATGCCATGATTACCTGTTTGGAGCAACGAAACCCTAGAATCCAAAGCTCTAATACCAAATGTTATGAAACCAGCTCACAAAAGATAGAAAAGACAGATCAATGCCTTAGAAATAAGCCTCTTCGAGGGGGCAACCTCCTTTAAATTACACAAATGAACAATTCTTGGATGATACAAATGACAAGACCTACTTTCTATATATAGGAGTATAAGGGGTCATAATATAATCAAAGCTGACATAAAAATAATAATGTAAGGGCACAATAATAACAATAGTGGGCTTCTATGGGGAACAATAATAATAATATGGGGACTACATGGGCACAACAATATAAGAAGGGGGTTGTACTAATAACAATAAGGGGTTACACTAGTAGTATAGGGACCTAACATAGTGCTCTGTCCTAGGCCCCAACTGAAGTTGTCATTTTTGTGTCCGTCTAAGGAGTAGATTGTTCCTCCTACACCTGATATCCTCGGGTTTCCTTTAGAGGCTCTGTCGAAGAATATCATGACTTTGCCTTAATTTTTCCACCATTTTTGAAAGTCTTCCTCAGAGATCCGAAGCCGCCACTCTGGAATGTGGCAAGGCCGGTAGAGGTTCTTTTTGTTGCTAGCCTGTCTCAAGGATTCACCTAGCCAACTGAGCTCTTCACAGAGTAGAGAATTGTCTGACTTATGAGGTCTATTTTCATAAGTTTCCAGCATCAGATCTTTGGCCTTGGCAGTCACTATATTGGTGGATTGTAATCTGTTTTTGAATATTGCTTCATTCCTTGCCAACCAAATTCCCCAGCAGATGTATTTTGGAATTTCATTTCAAATTTTAGCCCATGTTGATTTTCCATTCAGAGTGTGAGGACTCTCTTTCCATGTGGCGAAGAGACTAACTACTGAAAGTTGCTCTGGAAATTGAGCGTTGAGCCCCAACATTGCTTGCAACCAGACTTCTTGAGAGAAGGGGCAGTCGACGAACAGATGTTCAATCATTTCCTGAACCTTGCAGCAGAGAGGGCATCTATGGGGACCAATAATTCCCCGTTTCTCTAAATTATCTCTAGTGAGGATCCTTCTATGCATGAGAATCCAACATAAGAAATTGATTTTTGGGAGGCCAAATAGGTCCCAAACATGCTGCCAAAGCTTTGTAGAGTGGATCTGAGGCATTGTTCTTGAAGAGCTGCAAAGCCCTACCGTGTTGAGTAAGCTCCGGTCTTCCCCCATCCCCACTTGTCCCTCGATTGGAGATGCATCGGAGCCAGACTAGAGAGCTTAGCTAGAAAGAGATGGAGTTGAGGGAGCATCCAGTCAGGGGAGCGATGGAGAGCCCAATTATTCAAGAATTATGGTCTCCTGCAAGAATTATATTCTTGAGGGAGTAGGCTTCAAGGAAATCAGTCAGGGTTTTCCAGCATTCTTTCTTTTCTGCATAGATGACAGGTATGTAAAGATTAAAGAGAGCAAAGTTAATCTTACTTGGAAGGTGTCGGAGTTTGGTGTAAACCCAGTGTTGCGTCTGAAAGGAGCTCTCAAGTTGAAACTTGTCATCCTCCCAGAGAGTGGCTAGCCCACCGCATGTACCTCTAGTGCTTATAGCTTTTCCAGCTTTTGTTTTCCATTTTACTTTAATGAGTTCCAGAAGGGCTTCACCTTCTATTTTAGTCTCTTGGAGCATGAGGATCCCAAGAAATTATGATTTCAATAGGTTCTTGACTGCTTCATCTTTTGAGGGATTCCCCAGTGCTCTGCAATTCCAAGAGACTAATCGGATTATTTACTGGTAGAGGGTGGGGCAGTATCTCCCTTGCAAGGCCAGTTCTAATATTTCTGTCGATAGACATCTCAATCGTGGGTTGGCTGCCTTACGTTTTTTGTCTCTCTACCTCTTTTTCTATAGCCTCTCTATGAGATTTCCTCCCCACTCTTTTCGATGGCCTCTCAGTTGTCTCATCTTCCGAGGATCCCGAAATCTTTGGGGTCTTCTTCCTTGTCATATCTGCATAGTTTGGGGAACAAGAGACACTTTTTGGAGTTCCAATTTGGAGAGGGCATGTTTCCTCTTGTCTTTTGTTTTCTTCCATGATGATGGCCTGCTGTTCAGCCTCTTTATCTGCTGGATCTTAGAGTTTTTCTAGTGTGCTGAGTATTTCAAAGGGATTTGTGGGTGTCTACTCTTGGTGGGTTTGAGCTTCCCTCTGCTTGGGCTTTGGGAGGAGGATTGTTGAAAATAGCAACAAGAAATGATAAAAATAGAATCCAAAATATTCCAGTTTTAATTTGTCCTTGAATTAAAATTGTGAATTAAATTCGAATTTACTCTCACCAGCTGCTTGAAAATAATTAATTAATTCATTATTGATTAATTAGTTGGAGAAATTCAAGTTAGAAGTCTTTCTGCAGTCATGCAACAATTATCCCTTAAATTAAGGAGATTATCCCTTAATTAAGGAGATAAGATTGAGTTATATATTGAGTTGTAATTAGTTAACTCAGTTTATTGAGTTAAGTGCAGTTAAATTAATTCCAAACTATTTGAGGAACTAATTGTGAGTTATCAGTCAGTTGATGCATGCATGCACTCAACTAGGGTACTCTAGATAACTGAAGATTCCCTCATCAAAAACTCATGCATGTCTATTCTGAGAAAGAACCAGTTGATCTAAATATCAAGTACAATGTACTATCAGTTGCATGTTTTTTCCTATAAAGGAAACTCATGCATGTAGTAAAGGGAAGGTTCCTTGAGGATTGCACAATTCTGACAAGGTGTAGGATCAGTGTGAGTGATCAATCTTCCACTTGGTAACAGGAGGATCACTCAGGAGAAACTGCGCAAAGAAATATGAGCTTAGAGGGCAGAGGAGAAGGCTTGTGAGAAGCTTCATTTGCCTGTGAGCATCCAAGAGGATTGTACTAAGAGCTGGCTAGCTGTGAGAGCTAAGGATTTGTATAATTATGATGTATTTCCACCTTGTATGATAATACAGATAGTGGGGTTTTTAACTGAGGCTTTCCCCTAAGTATTTTCTGTGTTTCATGTGCATTGATTCTTATTCTTATGGTTATATGTGTTCAGCTCGATCTTTAAGCTTCCACAAGTTTGATAGTAGAAGTAGATTATAGTATTTTGCTTTGGTATATTGCATTATCGAGTTAATCTATAGTCAGATTTTCTACATAGATCTCAGAGGTAGATATGTAGAGAATTTTCAGGAAATTCTACATGGTATCAGAGCTAGGTTTATCGGAGCTGTGAACAGTATACGAAGAAGAGAATTCGAAGTTTGAAATTCGGGTTGCAGGTGCAAATCGAATTCTTATCATACTTCAAGTTTGGCCAATGGCATTCTATGGCTTAAGACTCGAGTATGCCTTGGAAGGCAACTCGAATTACATAGCATGGAAAGATCGCATGGAGGCTGTTTTAGAAGACGACGACTTGAAGGGCGAGACTGATCATCCTTGAGGGGTTCGAGACCATATTGTCTTGAGTCTCCATGGGAAGGATACTCCATATTCAATGTGGAAGACATTAAAAGACCTCTACCAGAACAGTAGTGACCAGAGGAAATTGGCGCTTAAGGATAAACTTCGAAGAATCAAGATGGAGAATAGCGATACTATTTCCACATATCTGAACAAGCTCACCACTTGCATAGATGAGCTTGGAAGTGTGGGAATAACTACTGCTGATGATGATATGGTGAGCCTCACTCTCCTTGGCCTTCCAAAGAGCTGGAATAACTACTAGGACTCTGTGAATGGAAGGGAGAAACTGTCGGATTGGGAACGACTGTGGTCGGATCTCACCCAGGAGGAGATCAGGAGGAGCACACGAGATGGATCTTCATCCAAGGATGATGGTGAAGAAAATATGGCCTTAGCAAGTAAGGTAAGGAAAGGGAAGGGGAAGGCATCCCATTCTGAACCGAATTCTTCTCATGGAGGGAAGAAGGTTGACGAGTCTAAAGTGAGATGCTTTAATTGTTACGAGATGGGTCATTATGTGACTAATTTCCATTTGAAGAAGTCCAAGAAGGGATCCTCAGAAGGTGAGGCATTAGCCTTTCAGTTCGAAATGGACTTTACTCTCATCGCATGCATGGTGTCATCGATGATGGGTTGTGGTTTGTATCTTGACAGTGGAGCTTCATTCCACATGACCGGCGATAAGAGTTTATTCAATACCTTGGAGGAGAAAGACCTCAAGATTCGCATAGAGATGAGTGACGACGAAAAGTTTAGTGTTTCAGGAGTGGGCATGGTTTCTTTTCAGAGGGAGCATGGAGCTTCTATCACCTTAACAGATGTGAAGTATGTGGCTGGATTAAAGAAGATCTTGGTATCAGTTGCGATGTTGGAGGACAAAGGCTACGATGTTGTCTTTAGAAAGGGAAAAGTTTTCCTTAGACACATCACCACGAGACAAGTGAAACAGATTAGTTCACGAGTTAAGAACATGTATGCTCTTGAGGTTCAGGATGCATATAAAGCCTTGAGGAGCAAGGCTAATGTTAGAGACTTGGTGGTTGAGAGGGAGAGTACATTACCTCTCAACATGCAGTCCCAAAAGAAGTCTCTGACAATTGTGGAGGAGCCATAATTAGAGTTAGCAGAGGGATCACATGCAACCATACCTCCAGGTGTGAGGTTGGGCGATGTGAAGTGATAGTCCTAAGAAGGTTGAAATTGGGCAGGGTCCATTGAGAGGTTTTATCTCATGGATCGTACCTTGCTACGGGAGCTCAAAGTACATAGTAGCGGGAGGAATCAGTGGGATTGATACAGTCAGAGATCAAAGTGACAGAGGCTAGAGCAGTCAGATACTAAAGAGCGCAGAGAAGGATTGACAATAGTGCAGAAAGGTTTAGTCAGCAGAAGCGTAGAGTTTTTCAGACAACAGAGGCAATAGTGGTCAGAGACTTTGATGACAGAGGCATCATACTGATTCAGGTTGGATTTTTTTTTGTTTCTGGAGATTTCTGGAGCAACAACACTAGAGAGAAGTGTTGCATGCAGAACATTCCAAAGGTTCAGGATCGGGATTGAGTTGAATTCCTTTCTTGTTGAGAGGGAGTGTTGAAAATAGAAACAAGAAATGATAAAAATAGAATCCAGAATATTCCAATTTTAATTTATCCTTGAATTAAAACTGTGAATTAAATTTGAATTTAGTCTCACCAGCTGCTTGAAAATAATTAATTAATTCATTATGGATTAATTAGTTGGAGAAATTCAAGTTAGAAGTCTTTTTGCAGTCATGCAACAGATATCCCTTAAATTAAGGAGATTATCCCTTAATTAAAGAGATAAGATTGAGCTATATTTGAGTTGTAATTAGTTAACTCAGTTTATTGAATTAAGTCCTGTTAAATTAGTTCCAACTATTTGAGGAACTAATTGTGAGTTATCAGTCAGTGGATGCATGCATGCACTCAACTAGTGTACTCCAGATAACTGAAGATTCCCTCATCAGAAACTCATGCATGTCTATTCTAAGAAAGACCCAGTTGAGCTAAATGTCAAGGACAGTGTACTATCAGTTTCATGTTTTTTCCTATAAAGGAAACTCATGCATGTAGTCAAGGGAAGGTTCCTTGAGGATTGCACAATTTTGAAAGGGTGTAGGATCGATGTGAGTGATCAGTCTTCCACTTGGTAACAGGAGGATCACCCAAGAGAAACTGCGCAAGGAAATAGGAGCTTGGAGGGAAGAGGAGAAGGCTTGTGAGAAGCTTCGTTTTCCTATGAGCATCCAAGAGGATTTTTCTGAGAGATGGCTAGCTGTGAGAGCTAAGGCTTTGCATAATTCTGATGTATTTCCACCTTGTATGATAATACAGATAATGGGGTTTTTAGCTGAGGCTTTCCCCTGATTATTTTTTGTGTTTCATGTGCATTGATTCTTCTTCTTATGGTTATATGTGTTCAGCTCTGATTTAGCTCGATCTTTAAGCGTCCGCAAGTTTGATAGTAGAAGTAGATTATAGTATTTTGCTTTGGTATATTGCATTATCGAGTTAATCTACAGTCAGATTCTCTACATAGATCTCAGAGGTAGATTTGTAGAGAATTTGCAGGAAATTCTACAAGGACCACTCCCCGTGGACAATGATTTCCCTTTGTTCCTGTTGCTCTACTTAGTTGTTCCTGGTTTCTAGACCTGAGTCCATTGATCTCCTTTCGCATTCTCGAGCAAATCCTCTAGTTTCTTTTTACAATGCCTAGCACAGTGCCCATAGCCATGGAAATACCAACATTTAAATGGGAGTTTCTCATAATCTAACACTTGTATGTGAGTCCAGTCAGCCACCGTGAGTTTAGTAGCTTCAGGGAGACCTTCCTCCAAGTCTACTTCTACACAAATTCTCATGCAGGAGTATTGGTCCCTCCTTTTTGCTTGATCGATGTATTTGCCAAGTTTATTGCCTATGGTATCTAAGGATTTGGGCTTCTAGCAATGTAGAGGTAAATGGGGCAAGCACACCCAGACAAGGACAACCAAGGGCACATCCTGTGTCGGATTGAAGTCTGGAGTCCATTGATTCAGATACAAACCTTGAGGCCCCATGAAATACGGGTCATTTCTGAATATGAGGTTTCTGTCTTTTGTCGCTTCAAATACGAATACAAAGAAGCCTTTGCCAACGAAGTGATTTTTAATACCTTCCTTGACCAAAGATCGCCAGTTCCTTTGCACCCAAGCATCTACAGCTTTAGGCGAGGGCCATAGCCCAATGAACTATCCAATAAGCCCTCTTTCTGCTAGGTTCAATGCCGCTTTGCATGGTTCTTCAGTGGGCAGAGCAACTGTGGGGATGGAATCCATTCTTTTGACAAACTTCTGCTGGTTTTCAGTTGCTGGCTGTTTATTGCATGTCGTAACCATATCCTGGAACGTAGCTAGCTCAGGTGGAAGGGGAGGATCCAGTTTACGGCCCCCTCCTGGGGCCATGGCGCTGGAGTTGTGCACAGTCTCACATTGTGGTTGTGGCTCCTCATGCACGTCCAGAACTCTCGATCGCTCCTATTGACCTTGGATGCACCAGTCTCCTGCTGTGGCTGTGGCTCCTCGCGCGCAGAGCAAATTCACCTCGCCATCAACTTTGACATCTGGAAGAGTCCTAAGTGATTTTTAAAATATGAAGGAGATGTGTAATTTATTTCGTACTCAACATGAAGTTAACACATAGCATTTAAAAATATATTTCAATGCCAGTCATTAATATTTCAATATGAAATGACATAATTGTATATCAGTTTTCTACTTTCCAGTATGAGGGAAATATATAATTCCCTCAATGCTTAATGTGAATCTATTATTGGCATTTAAACAAAATTGATATAAATATTCAATATGAACAAGAAGATGTTTCAATGTCCACATCAAGTAAACTATTTCACTATCAACTTTATATAGATATATAGAAAGATATAAATTGAATGTAAAAAGGTTCCTATAGTTAAAACACTTCAGATGTGTGTTGCTTGTGATGAGTGGAATTTGTAAGTCATTTTGTGATCAACTCGGGGTTGACATGTAGCATTTAAAAAATAATAACAACAAAAAAATCATTTCATGTTGACCATAAATAAAATAATTGTACATCAAGTGTGTGTGTGTGTGGAGAGAGAGAAAGGGAGAGGGAAATTGCAACAAAAAAAAAACTTGTTGATAAGTTCTTTCTAAAACCCAATATGAGGGAGAATGTGTAATTTCTTCCATGCTCAACTGGGGTTGATATGTAGCATATATATACACACACACGAGAACATGTCCACCTTAACTCCATGTATATCATGCATTAAGAAAGATAAAGCCCTCGAGATGAAAACCTTTTTGAGAATGAAAAGACTTGATGAAACAATTGCAACAACAATGTATTTTATCTCTCTCAATGTATGATAGAACCAAAGTTGGATCTACACTAATTAGATAATCCATATTTAGAAAAGAGACAATTTATCTCCATCTAGTTTAGAGAAGCAAGGTGTCTAGAGTCAATTACACCTCCATGAACTGTAGAACCCTTTTATGACTAGAAATGAAAGAAGTCTAATTTTTCTATGAACTTGACCTTTTTCCGTTTGCAATTATTGGAATTTGAAAAAGCAATCGCTGTTGAAATCTTAATTTTGGATTTGATGAGATTATTGCTTTTACTATATAAATAACTTCAACGCCCTTGAATGCTCCTATTTCAACCAAACTGTGCGATGTGAACATATGAGATTTGCAATTCCATCCAACCAAAATGATTCCTACTAGATTTTAGACCAAAAATGCCAATTTCCCGTCATGTTATTCTAAGAAGTTGGAAATGGACCATTTTGTTGCACTCTCATGCTATGGCCTAGAAATATAATAGAAATTAAAAAAAAGGGGGAAAATGGAATTCCATCCTTTTTCTGTGCCACAAACAATCCATTCAAAAGCACAATGTATATCTTTAGAAGTTATCAATGTAGGTAGGTTAGGCAATGACCTTAAAAAGGTATATCATGTACTAGTGACTTTTGGTTGGATAGAGGCACACAAAAATGAACATGAAACCATTATATTGAGCAATAGAACACAAAATTGTTCATGTATCTCTTATAGAAACCTACGTGTGTTTCAAGTTTGTGCATGATGCAAGTCAAACTTAACAAAAGGAGTTAATAATTGAATATGAGATTCGTCAAGTTAATGAAATAGAGGCATACCTATCACCCAAGTCTCTCCAATGATAAGCCCTTGCTTGTGCTTGCATTTGTGTTTTCTCTAGGTATTGCTTGATGTGGACAAGGCTAGCTGAAACTTGCAGTAGAATTTGGCCTAATAATACCTCATATATTGTGGTTTCTTAGTTGAGGGGATGCTCTTCAACATGGGGCACACTTATAATTAATGATACATCTAACATTGAATAGTTTCCCCTTTCTCATATTCAATGAAAGTATTTCAGTCAAAAATTAAAATTGAGTATTGGAATTTGAATCTAGATCCATAAATATCACAAATTGAAAGCTAAAACCAAGTTCAATCCAACGGTGGAAAGCAAGGAGCTTTTCGCCATTTACAAGGTTCAATTCCCATGAGGGCTTAACCTAGAGCCATGGGGTATTCTTGACATAGTGGTTGAACATGTTGTTTCACTAAAAGAGATTATATTAAATGATCTTGTGACCAATTCACACCTAAGTAGATAAAATCCCACCCTCATGTCCTTCAATTTTTGCAATATAACTTGAGTGGCCTAATGGCTAAGAACATGTGTTTACTCCTAGGAAGTCATAGGTTCAAATCTAGAGGGGTTTAGGGTATGTACACCTCCATAGATTTTAGTAGTCAAATTGTTGTGCAAAGGGGGTCCCTTGTCCCACAAACAAGGGGGCAATACACCAATTTGGCATTTGGCTTGGTTGTGACCTTAAAATTGGATTATTATTATTAATGTTCTCTTTTGTATAGTAAAATTTCATTGTAACCTTCTTCTTTTTTCTATATTTTGGGTTACATTGCCCAGGGAAAACCTCGAGTACTTCCCCTCATTTCAAGAATCACACCTAGGGAAAACCCTATAATCTTTAGGACACAAGTTTGGTCAACAACAAGACTTAAAGCCATTACAACAATATACTTGTTAAGAACTCAACATGTTACTTATGATAATTGAACTTGGATGAGGATGATAACATTCATTCATCTAACCCCTTGAGCTATACCCAATTAACATTTCGTTGTAACTTTATTTATGAAAAAAAGAAAGAAAACATTTTTTTACAACATCCTTTATTTTTAGGTGAGATCATAATAAATGAAGTTTTCATTCTCGAAACATGTAGCTTTATGGATTATTTAAATAAAAATCTAAACAAAATGCATTGAAAATTGAACCTTACTAATTGTGGTGAACTCTTTCTTGATACAGTCCAACGAAGTAAGTTATTTTTGTAACAAATGAACCTTTTTTTATAAACATAAATCCGATAAAAATACAAAAACAATTTTAAGCATGAGCAAAGTTCATTTTCTAGAAAACCATAAGATATTTCCAACGAAGTAAGCTATTCTTGTAACAAAAGAACCATTTTTTCTAAAGATAAATCTGATAAAAGTACAAAAACAATTTGAAACATAAGCAAAGTTCTTTTTTCTAAAAAACTATGGGATATTTGGTAATTCATTAAAGTGATATAGGTTAGGTATGATATCAAACCAATCAAATGTTATTATAGCCCAAGTGTATATGCATTAGTTCATGAGGCATATGTACTAATACTTTATGACTTAGTAAGTGTCACGTTGTTCAGAAACTCCTACTCCTAGATATATCTATGCTTCTAGCCTCATCATAACAAACAAAATACCTTGTCCATGGGGTCTTGGATAAACAGTGATTGGGTGTCTTTTTAAGGCACTCCTAGATATTAATTCACTGATTCAATTCCTTGCCCTATTTGGGTGTCGTTCTTGAACATGACCATGATGGATCCTCATCAATACCAAACTTAGAAAAAAAAAAAAGAAAAAAAAAAAAACAAAAACAAAAACAAAAACAAAAAACAAAAAACAAAAAACAAAACAAAATAAAAAACAACCAAATATCTCTTTAAATATTTAAACCCCAAAAAAAAACCACTAAAACTCCACTTCAACCATTAATATTTCGTGAAATATAAACAAAGGTATATCATAATCTCAAAACCATACATAATGCATAAATTTCTATATTCAGGCATCTGCGATCCATAATAAATTAAGCAAAATCTTTCAAAACATTTGTTGGTTCAAAACGGTTGGCCAAAAATTTCTCTTATATAATTTCTACCAAAAATACTTTGCTTAATAATACATAAATCTTTACCAATTAAATATTATCCGAAATCATTAAAAAAACTATCAAAATAATAATTCAATAAAAAATTCAACTTTCTATATCTCTATGACTTTCGATAACTTAAAAAAATGTAAATTGAATAAACACTTGTATGAATCAATCTTTATCAATTAAACATCACCCCAAATCATTAAAAAAAATCTATAGAAATTCAACTTTCAATAACTTAAAAAAGGTTGTAAAGTGAATAAACAAATCCCATCCTAACTGACCAAACACAAAATATTATTTATATTTTTTTAAACACCCAAAATCTCTCAACTTTCAAAGATTCCCTTGATACTCAACCGCACGACAGTAATGCTATATTCAGAATTTTCTCGGAACTCGTAGTGGGCCATAATTAAATGCAACCGAGCTTTGGGGAACGGGTCCTTGGAATTTTCAACCAGCCTTATTATAATATAGAGAATCAACTTTTTCTTTTGACTATTTCTAATCATTTGTAGAGTTAGTATCCTGGTAGGAGTCCGCTAACCACAACTTCAACAATAATTGAGAACCAAGTCAATTTGGTTACATATTGGTAAGCATCTAACCAAAGCAGTTTGAACTGAATTCTAAAGGTAATTGAATTGATACAGAAAAAGTTGTTATATGTATATGGAAGGTGAAGAATAGATGTAGAGAGTTGAATTTGTTTTTAAAATTAATTTTGTATGTACACTTATTTCACCCACCTTTTTTTTATTAAGTGTTTAGTTTAATTCAAAACAAATACTTATTTTTTCACTTTCTTATTTTGAGATTTAGGGTGGGAAAAGTGAGTGTCTTTTTTGAGTAAAATTAGCATTAACTACTTTCACAGTAACTATGGGTGAGATGAAAGACAATAAGTGTGTATTTTAAAATATATTCATGAGAGTGGGTTGGTGGGAGTGTGCATTTTAAGATACATTCATAAGGGTGGGTTGGTGGGAGTAGTATTATTAAATGTACATTTTAAAATGCATTCATGAGGGTGAGTTGTTGGGAGTAGGATCATTCTCTTGCCCTTCCTTAAAATGTAAAGTTACTCCCCAAAAATCACACTTATATTCTTGCTTCTCAATTGCTTCATTGACTCTTTGACTTCTTCACTTCATATCCCTACCTCACTATTCAACTTTTTTTGAGAAATCTTCACTTCATATCCCTACCTCACTATTCAACTTTTTTTGAGCTTTCTCATATATAGTGTTTTCTTTAGTACCTATTCACATGGCATGTTTCCACACTCACGCCACCTACATATTTGTTTTGTAAGGGAAAAAACATTCAAGGATAAAATCGAAATATATGTTACCCAACTTAATTAGTTGAAAACATAAAACCAATGCTATCTTTAAGCTATTTTAGAAATCATTATTAGAATCTTTTAAAGCCCCAAAAAACTAATAACCTTTTGTCGTCAATCAAAACAAATAAGTCCATGTAAACTATATTGAAGTACATTTCCAAATTTTAAGGTTTTCTCTTCAACTTGTACTATAATATTATTTTTGGTGCTCTTCACGAAACCAAATAAAATTCTAAAACTGAAAGCAACTTCAATACACTTTTATGTCTACATGATTTTGTACCCACGTTATTTCTACTTAACTTACTTTTCTCTTTATTGTTTCCCTAACTTAGAACAACTTTTCCTATGTAAATAATAATTATCATATTCATGTTATAATATTCAAAACAATTATATAAATATCCTCAAATTATCTTGAAACATTATTATACATTTAATCAATATAAAT
>APFE030177104.1:118297-141940 GCA_000404065.3 Pinus taeda
TTGGACAATTTACAGTGTATATATATAAGTGCGTGTATATATATATATTATGTGTGTGGGGGGACAATTTAAAGTGTAATATGCCAATATCTATAAAGAATTGAAATAAATTAACAAACATCAGACTTTAAATGGTCCATATATATATATAATTTACTTACAAATTTTATATATGTCTTGAATTCTTTTATAATTCAAGTTTTATACACACTATGAATGCACCCTTATCCCTTTGCATTGGTCATATCTTACATCCTCCGGGAATCTATGTTGATAGATGTTTCCCCCTTTCCTAATGACTCCCACTCGGAATAATGGAAGAACTGGAAGCCAAGCCATAACAAAGTGTATCGGTCGTTTCTTAATTGCTGAGGACTTAGCAGCCTACATAAATTCAAGTCCTTGGTCGTCCCTGATTCCATATCTGACCATTCCCCTATATTCCTTTAGATGGACTTTTAGTCAGCCCCATCAAGGGTCCCTTTATAATTCAATTGACGATGGATAAAGGAGGAATCCTTCATAACCTTGGTCCACTTAGTTTGGGACAGTATAAAAGATGATGGTACAATGTCTGTCATGGATTTATATACTCTCAAAATCTCAATCCTCAAACAAAAAGTAAAACAATGGGCAAAAGACTATGTTTTGAGGAAAAATATTATGTTTTGGAGCAAAAGCGAGAATAATCAGAAATTGAGAAGGTCGTAAAATCCATGAATGATCTCTTCTTATATACAGGGTTTCCAAACTCCACCAAACAACACCTTGTTGATCTATTTGAAAGAAAATCCCAAATTCTTAAAGTAGAAGAAGTTCGATGGAGACTAACAAGCAAATCTCTTTGGATAAAAGAAGGGGATAACAATACCAATTTCTTTCAAAACTTTGCAAACCACCACAGGATAAAGAACTCTATCTCAGAAATTCAAGAAAGCTTGGGAAATTCCTACTGCACGCAGAACCGGATGAAGACCATAGCTATGACCCATTTTCATAATCTCTTCAAAGACTCTAGTAGAGTAGTTTTATGTACATGAACAACTTAAGGTCATTCAACACTTCATTAAGTTTTTCTCTAATGATGACGCAGGGAAACTTAGTTGCCTCGTTACTATGGAAGAGCTCAAATTTGTCCTTAACTCCTTCACAAAGGATAAAAGTCCCGGTCCAAACGGTTGGACTGTGGAACTCTTCCTTGCTTTTTTCAATTTTATGGGGGGTGACATTTTGCATGTTATAGAAGAATCCAGAATTAGGGGGATGATCTCTGGGGAAATTAATGCTACTTTCATTGCCCTTGTTCCCAAATGCTCCAAGCCAACCATTTTTCAGGATTTTTGACTTGTCTCTTTATGCAACATGATTTATAAAATTATTGCGAAGGTCATTTCCAATAGACTCAAACCTAAGCTCTCAAACCTCCTTTCACCTGAGCAATTTGGTTTTCATTCCAATAGGTTGATCCACAATGCCATTGGAGTTGCACACGAAACAATACACTCTATTAAGACAAAGAAGTTGAATTCAATGGTTCTCAAGGTGGACTTGGTCAAAGCCTATGACCGAGTCAATTGGAATTTTCTTAGGTTAGTTCTATTCAAGATTGGTCTGAATGCTTTGATGTCTAATTAGATTGGTCTGAATGCTTTGATGTCTAATTGGATCATGGGATGCATAACCATAACAAATTTTGATGTTCTTGTTAATGGTTCTCCCACCAATTCTTTTCCAACTCTAGGAGTCTAAGACAGGGATGCCTTTTATCCCCCTTATTATTTATGCTCGTCATTGAAAGCCTCAATCTGATGATCAATCAAGTTAAGAAAGAAGGAAAAATCAGAGGATTCAAGATTGCAAAATATTTTATTGTTTCCCATCTCCTTTTTTTTATGACATTCTCATATTTTGGGAAGGATTAGTCACTAAATAGGAATCCTTCTCTCACATTTTCCTCTCTTGTTCTACTACATGTATGGAAATCAGTGTAGAAAAGTCTTCCTTTTATCACTAGCATACTCAACAATAAGTCATTTTAGATGTGGGCAATTTTCTCCCCTTTAAGATGGGCTCTTTGGTATAAGGTTTCTCTTATTTGGGCTTCCCCCTAAAGCTAAATTGTTATCAAGTAGGAGATTGGAATTGTATAGTCGACCATGTGGAGCAAAGAATTAAACATTGGTGCTACCATTGACTATCTTTCAGTGGCAGAAAAATCCCACTGAAAACAGTCCTTGAAAGCATACTTATTTACTAGTTTACCCTTGCAAAAATTCCAAAATCCATTGTACACAAAATTTGGCAGGTGAAATATAACTTTGTTTGGACAAGTAAGAAAACAAAGGTAGGCATCCATCTGGTTAATTGGAAGTTGTTAGCCACTCCAAATAATATGGGTGGTTGGGGTTTTAAAAATATCAATTATTTTGGTTGCTTCCTAGAAATGAAAAGCTTTTGGAGGATTGTTATGAACTATGGATTATGGAGTAAATAATTTCTTCTAAATATCTGCAAAATAGATCCTTCAAGGAATGGTTCCAAGCAAGTTTTCCACTCAATCTTACTCAAGGTAACCCACTTGGAAAGGTCTATTAATGGATCTTGCATGGGTATCTGAAGGGCTAATCTAGAAAGTTGGAAATGGTCATGAAATTATTATTGGAAAAGGTACCTTGTTGGGAGGACCTTTGGGTTATCATTTCTCTCCTAAGCTCATCTATGCTTTTCACTCAAAATGCATTCTCAACCTTAGACGGGCTTCAATTGAAAATTTCAAGGACATGCAGTTTGGCAAATGGAAAACTGCTTCAGATTTGGATTTATAGGGCTCCCTAGCATTGGAATGGAGTATTTCCATCAAGCTTCTCATATCAAATGGGATATTTCTCTCAAATGTTGATGAATCCATTGTGTGGTCTTGGAACAAAATAACTGGTCATATCACAACAAAATTGGCTTATGAATATATTTTTATCAAGACCACCCATGGCCATCCAAATTGGTGGATCAAGAAGCTATGGCATTGGCCATTTCCTTTGAAGCTCAAGTGCTTTGTTTGGATCCTCCTGGAGAATCATGTCCTCACCTAGGATAATCTTTTGTGCTGAGGTTTCTATGGTCCAAACTCATGTTGTCTTTGTCTAAATGGACTAGAGTCTGTAAACTATCTCTTTTTCCAGTGCTCCTTCTGTGGGTCTTAATGGTCTGATGTTTTGTCCCACTTCCGCCTGCTACAGCCTAGTCCGTACAACACCTTTTTCTGATTTTCTGGTTTGGTGGGATCAAATGATGGGCCCTTACAAATCCTTGCATTTTTCATAGCCTAAGTATTTGGAAAGTTCAAAACAAATACATTTTTGAAAACCAACCAATCACCTCCTCTTATATACTTCCCCATATTGTTGGGTTTTTAATGGACTACTGGAAGCCTCCCTCTCCAAAATCCATTATACCCTTTAGTTTCCCTTCCCTCTCCTACGAGGAACACCTCGAGTTCTTTGATGGGGTGGCCCAAATTTCATGGTCTGCAGCTAGGGCTCTTATCCATATCATTGGGTCCTCCTCTTTCCTCATATGGCCGATTTTGGGACTGGTACACATACAAAAGCTTAAATATGTGTTGTCTGGGACCTCTTGTTCTTCACCTCCATTCTCCACCTTTCTTCCCTACAAATCATTAGAGACTCTAAATGTGTTATTGACAGGATCTCTAGCAAATCACATTTATAGGTTATGTCAATAAATCATTGGATGGACAAGATCACAACCCTGAAGGATAAATTCCATGATCGCAACTTCCATCACATTCACAGATCGTGGAATAAAAAGGCGGACCTGTTATCCAAAAAGGAACTAGAGGCAAAATAAGGTTATATCTTCTATGAAGAGATAAGGGACTCACAAACAACAAATACGGGTCATCTTTCTCTTATGACTGAGACTCACATCAACTCCCTTTTGTAGTCCCCTCCTGGGTTACGCTCTGGTATCAAGTTTTCAGTAGACATCTTCATGCTTTAATTACATTTTGGCCTGTTTTTGCTTCACATTGAGATCATGTTTTCAAACAACTTTTTCATGGTTAAATGACACAACTTTGGCCAATTTTTTTATTGTAAGAATTTTTGTTCTCACTCTGTACCACAGTGCTAGCTCTCATGCCCCTGAGAGTGATTTCTTTCGTTTTTCTATGCTGCCAAAACATGTTTCGGTCCTCAATATTTATAGATCGTTGATTTTTCCTTCAGAAATTTGTTGTAAGTTATATGTCTTGTCTTCCTACAAACAATTGAGGTGTTTCAAACCTTGCAGGTTTCCTGGTCTTATAGATCCACCATTTTTTTTGCATATATGATAAATATGTATATTCATGTAAAATGATTATTTTTAATTAATAGAAAATAATGTTTAAGCCTGAATGATGTACTTAAATTTTTTTATATATTTAACTTTTTTAATCTTTTAATTTTAATTATTTTATAATCCAAAATTATATATATAACTTAAGATAGTTTAAAAAATTGTATTAATTATTAACTCAAGATCCATGCATTAAAATTTATAAAAAGAGTTTTTTAAAGATAATACAAAATATTATTAAATATATAAATTTTTTATAATTATTATACTAAGTTAAATTTTTTATTTTTATTTATTTTTTTATAATTCAAAAATCTAAATTATCTTAAATTGAAAACAATAATTTTTTACAAAAAATTATATAAAAATTTAAATGATTTTTTTTAATGAAAAAACTTACCACAAACCTATATAACTTTATTATATAAAATTTACAATATTTTAATTTTTAAATAATGTATTCTTATATTGATTTAACCTATATAATTTTATAAAAATTTTTAACTTCTTAAATAAGTACTCTATATGATTTTATCCTATATAATTTACAAAATTTAAAATTTTTAAAATAATGTACTCCATATAACTCAACTCGTATAAATATGAGTAACCTAGTATTATGACAAACCACTCTTAATATTGAACCAATTTTATTTATAATTACAAGTGTTTTTTTGGTAAATCAAGATGGTTCTATTAATCACAGAGATATTTATAGTCATTACATTTTCTCAAAAATATGTTAGTCTCACTCTTACTAGATTTAATGGCAACATATAAAAGACCAAATTTATGGCTAGTTACCTAAACATTTAAGTAACCAAAATTTAATAGACCAAAGATACTAAAAGGCGTTCAAAAAAAAAAAAAAAAAAACATCCAACAAACATTAAGCATTGGGAGAGTTGACCGAAGTAGGGTGGTCAGGACCAAAACCTTGAGATGGAGGGGGTTTGAAATCACAGTGAACTTGTTTTTCCATGTGGGCGAGTCCACCTTCGAGATGTTCCAACTTCTCTTATAATCTTGTATCTGCCTCACCCCATATTTACCCACTTTAACCTGCTCACCAATGTAAACATGAGGTGATAGTTACTATGCGCGACCCTATTTCCACGATGGACTTATGGAAAATGGGGTCCACATGTCCAGAATTGACTACAAACACCTAGTGACACATGATCACATTATTATCAACCTAACTTGACCCAACACTATTTCTTTTCAGTTTTTGTTTCCTTAAAATTAACACAACTCTCTATTTTTGGTAGTTTTTCGGGTTCTAAATTTCTTATGTCGTTTTGAAGGCCTAAATGACATTTTTAGGGAAAATGGAGAGACCGAAAAAGTGTCGAAATTTATCCCACAAATTTTCATCTCGACCTCCTCGTGGAGATCTTCAGGATAAGGTATTATGATAGTCAAACGAAGATTGTATGCCAAAGTTACGACTCCAGGAAGATGGAGGTCCAAATCACTCATTTATACAAACACTTTGTGTACATAGTACCTATAGGTCATAAATACATATTTGTTTAGTGATTCAATAAGCTCACTATATAATCATCAAGAAGGCTCAATTCCCTCTCAAGCTAGCCGCAACAAACTTGTTAGCCCATGCATTCATAAACCATTCAATAACTTATCAAAACATGTCAAGAGCCATAGATAGAATACATCATGTAACTAGCACATAACCAACATATAAACAGAATGGAAACTATGGCAAATCAACCATAATGTCAACATGATAACCAGTACAAGTGCTCATAGATCACAAAAGGAAAATAACTCTTATTAAAATATGAAAAATCCAACCAAGTCAAGGACTTCCATGTACCACTCGACCATATATTGGGCTGAACCAAATCTCTCTTTCAACCAATCATCCTTGTGCCATATTCCAAGCATGAATGTGGGATTCATGAGATAAACCAATATAAAACCAACCAAGCCTTCCAGAGGCCAAACCACCTCAACCGTTAACCATAGTTATCTCACATATACGGTCTAGAAATCACTAACATCAACTAGATTGGTCTCCACCCAAACTACGTAGGGCTCCAGGAACTAGTACCTCAACCCACAACCTTCCACGACTCTAAAGTCTTTGTTCCAACTGCGGCTCCAGAAATTAGTAACTCAACCCACTTAGGGCTCCAAAGTGTTTGTCCCAATCTATGGATCCAGGAACTAGTAACTCAACCCAAGTTGTTCTAGGGCTTCCAGAGAGTTTGTTTCAATCCACAACCATAGGGAACCTAAGAACCAATTAGAAAAAAAAAGTGGAAAAACCACAACACCATGGTTATCCATGAAATGGCAAGGCAAGGCTTAAACCACTGTCAATTGAGGCAAATATCCATGCCACTGACAACACATAACCAAGGAATCACATGAATATACCATGCATCCAAAGATCAACAAGGAAATCACACATGCAAGCTGTTACTTGTAAAGCAATCCAACTGTAGTTGTTGATTCAGCTATCTACTTGTGCTTCCTTTCTCTCCTTTACTTTCTTTCTCCAATTCAAGTGAATGCTAGAATGCTCCAAGCATGCGCCAAGAATGCATGCTCCAAGAATGCTTTAGGTGTGCAAGAGTATGAAAGAATGAGAGAATAAATGAGAGATCCAAAAACTGAATTGACAAAAGATGTAAATTGATTCTCTGACGCCTTTTTATTATCGAGGTCTCCTTTTTCTTCATTTTCCCTCTGATTTCCCTTGTATGCAAATATGTGTCTCTTCACCTTCCTTTTCTCCTATTTTACTTTATTTTCATAATTAAAATGCCAATTATTGCCTCTATGCCTTTGCTAGTGTCTTTGCCGATTTCCATAGCCATTAATTAACCACAAGTGGTGCCCACTATAGTGTTTTTCCCAACATTCAACTTGGAATACATGTCCCATGACCTTGGTCTTATTTTATTTACATGGAAAATCAACCAGGGGCTATTACAAATCTCCATTGACTTCTTAGGATGTTGGCCAACCAACCCTACATGTGTCACTAGTTGTTCTGCATGTTGTTCATGAAGCTGATGATTACATTGTGATCCTCATGTCGATCCTCATTGAGTTTCTACAGAAGACAAGTAACTTGGCCCAGTTGAATGTCCATAGATTCCAGGGAAGGGGCTCGAACAACACTATCTAGTGGTTGAAGAGGATGGGGGTCAACTGTCTCTCCATAGTGGGGATCACCCAACCCATGGATGACCGAGAAGCCTCCATCTCCCTACACATTTTGGCTTGCCCATAGTGATGTGGCATGACTATTTCTCCCACTGTCCAACAAACCTTGAATAATATAATAACACGATTGGGAAAATAAGTGCCATAACTATCAACGTTCATGCCTGGATATCCACACAACCTCTAAGCAGGACCCACACCCCAAAACCTCAAATCCCCACCAGAAAACCATATATAGTGAATGTCGAGCACCAAATTCTGAAGTCATACTACAAACAATCCTTCCTTAGAGGTAATACTAAATAACTTACACCACCACCAAACACATTTTGGTTTGGAAAACCCATGAATTTGAAATGAACTCAATCCTAGAAGACTGATTACAAAGGTCTGTTGAAAATGCACAACCTAGGTATAGTTGGCTTGGAGAGTGAATTTCCCTAGCATGCCTCTAGCTAGCCCCCACAAGAAGAAGAAAATAAAACCTATATGGCATGAAATAAATTGTATCCCCATAGATATAAAAGGTCTTCGATGCCTAGGTGAAATAAGAACATAGACCCAACACGAGAAAAAAGGTGCCTTACCAGAGAAATCGAATGCAAGTTTCGCAGGCGACCGTGCATGCACAAGGATTCAAAGTGTTGATCCACCTCCCTAATCCCACACAACAAAGTTGAGCTGCCTTTTGTGTTTCTCGAGTCCTAGACTATTAGGCTATTATCACACTATTCTCCCAACAACTCATCCCCCACGTTGGAAAACTCCTCTCACAGCACAATATCTAGCCCCTCGAACAAGCTTGCCACCCTCGGCTTGACTCCCTCATCAAGAGTTGTGGGTGTACCTCTGATAAGATTAACACCCATTCCACCCTCCAATTCACAAAGCACGTTAATCATCTAAGCTAAGAAACTTAAAGATCTATTTCTTGTTGCATCGATTAACTCACCACAGTTCTCCTTAATTGTCTCGCATGAGTATATGCAAGTAGGGTACCATGCTACCCCTACTATTTGTTAGAAGAGTCTTTCGGGTGGTGGGCACCCTCACCAATCCTTTTAATTGCCATGTTTGTCACCCCCATCGGGAATATAATCAGAAGATCTCAAATAATTTCTTTTGTGAGTCTAAAAGATTCTATTATATTAGCAGGAAAATATCGATTACAAAATGTTTCTCTATGGCTCCCCCAAATTCACTCCAACCAGATTTGTTAGCTGGGAGAGTCGAAGTATGTAGAAGATATGTCCATTGAACCATTATTTCCAATAGGCTTAGTAGCTTTACATGCCAAAAGGGAAACAAAAATGACAAGCAAACAATGAGCATATTGTTAAGGAGGAGCTTAAGGAGATTGCAAAGGAGGCACAACTATCAGACTCTATATCTCATGCATATGAAATTCTATGTGTTCAACTTTGGCCTCCAACTCATGCAAGTACTTGTTCGTCCGACGCAAGCTCCAACAAATGTTGGCCAGTTGCTCCAAGATCTCATTCTGACTAAACTGGATATCATTCATGCAGGCCACAAATTCATTTCGATCCTCATATCCATGTTCCCAGAGGATGTGCAAGTTGCTTTGGATTCCTCTCAGCTACTATGCGATGTGGTCCAAAGTGACAGGTATAACCATGCAGCCCGGGGACAAACCCTGATCCTGAGCAACCTCCCCCGCACGTCTCGAATTCTCTGAACCTGACGACGATGAGTTGATGCTTTCACATTACCCTGCCTGCCTTTGCTGACCACTGCCTTTGCGAAGCCGAGCTTGCTGGTGGGGCATGGTTGAGGTCCCGCCACAATCTCAAGCTTGAAATATAATTAAGACCCTAGACACCCCAAAGACACCTCATCCACGACCACAAACAAGAAATGCCTAGACCAAGACACAGGACGAATGTAAAACCACAATATCATTGCAAAACCCACATAATATAGGGGTGCCCGCTGACTTGTCTGCCCCTAACACATTCAACCACTCTCTCCAACAATAGTTAAAAGGAAACTTGCATACCCACCCCACCCAGACAGGGACAAATAACATGAAATTTCCAACCCGAGAGCATAAAGAGGAGGAATTTATGCCCAAACTAGACCCACTAGTGGTTAGGACCAACAAAAGGCAGAACAGGGGACACCCAAATATCCTAAGCAAAAAATAGAAACAGAACCCCTGAGATGCTGAGGAACTAAAGCCACATAAAGCCTTTGTATAAAGCCCAACCCTATAAACTGAATGCCCATAATGCAACCAAAAAGTCGGGGCCAAAAGAACATGCAATTGTCACCAGAAACCTACCACCTTCAGCAAGAAAATTTCAAGAATGAACCAAACCCAAAAAACTGTTGATACCTGAGAATTATAGCGAAATAAGTTGACAGAGGTTCTGCTTCGTTGATTGGAGCCAGAAATCCTACCCTCCAACTCTATTCAAAGAATGAAAATTGTCAAACTAGAGAAATGCGCTCTAGGGTCCCAGATGTATGCCTGAGAATCTGCCAAGGCATAAATAAATGCATTAGGGCCTACCATTTCTCAACGTTGTCTATTCAACTTCCCGCGTGAGCTCACATGGCCACCCTTGTTCAAGCTTACCACCCTACAATCTCCACTCATCTCCTGCTCCACAACAATTGTGACAATGAGCCTGAGGAGCATAATAACTTGAACGATTTTGTCTAGAAGGGTCTGAGGACAATCGTCCTGTCTCATGATACCACTAATTAATCGAGACATGTCCGCCATGTGCCAAGGGGGGAAGGCCCCGAGGCCAGTAGGTCTGTTGTTTGCGCAGCCCCATCGGGGGAGAAGATTTTAAATAAATTATTAAAATTACAAATTTCAATTGTTAAATTGTAATATAAAATTATTGCAATCAATTTTTTAATATCAATATTTTATAAGATATATATATATATGGGAGCCTCATACTTGCGTGCAAACATACTGAATGGAAAGATTTGAACCATGAATCGCCTCACACATAACAGTTCACTTTCACTGCCATCACTAATTGAACTGTAGCTAAAGGCTACATACTTTATTATTATTAAAGTTATATATTAATTATAAGGTATTTGCACAAAAATTGTGATGTTGAAGTTTAATTTTTTTTAGCAAAATTCATATCAACCAAATTTATAAACTATTATTATATAATTAAATCAATTTAAGAAAATATATAATTAAAATAAAAATCTAAAATTCTATTCATAAGGTTAGAATTTATAAACTATGATAACATTATCATGTTATAATTACCCATCAAATATCCTCTATAACATTATATTTACACCGAAGGTGTTTCTTTTTTAAATTGGTCAGGCCAAACATTGTCTACCCTTTTCATCTTCGTTTGACATTTGTCCGTCTGCAGTTTTTCCCATAAGTGACATTGGAATATAAATGCACTCGTAGCCATTGAGAGTCATACGTGGTTCAAAACAAATAAATGCAAGAATCATACAGGGCAAGCTTCACAGTCTATCTGTCGATCATAAAAACACAAGTTTTAATCAAGCGTTACAACCTCCTCAAATACAAAGACAAAAGTGATAAAAAATGTGTTTTTTTTTTGCGATGGAATGTTCATGATCTGAAACTTTCTCGAAGACAGATGTAAGTATTACTGTAAAACATATGTATTTGGTTCACAGGTTCACTTAGAATATACCCTACCATCTTTCAACTAAAACTAGTAACATTTCAAAATATATGAATTTAGTATAAATTTCTTTTCTAAAAAAAATATTCTGATTCACATTAGTTGGTTTGAAACGTCAACCAAATCTCAAGAATGTGATTAATCCGAAAGACGATCTTATTAAAAAAAATATTATCAATTACTTGGTAGGTCCAAAAACACATAGAATACTTTGCTGAAATTTTAAATGATCACCCATGGAGTAATTAATAATATTTTTTTAGGACAAAGTTTATGTAAATCATATATTATATATATATATACCCCCAATAAAAATATGATCTAGGAAATGTAAAAAGTAAGAATAGTGAGATAATTTAAAATTTCAGCAAAATATTATATGTGTTTTTGGACACACAGAGTAATTGATAATATTTTTTTTAGGGAAAGAAATTTATATTAAATTCATATAATAATGTATGTGTAAAATAAAGTATATATATATATCCAATGAAAATATCTAGGAAATGTAAAAAAGCAAGAATAGTGATAATAGGATGGCATATGATGCATGTATAAAGGGGAGGAATAAAGATGTAATAGTTTGCTTGGTATAAATTAAATTGGCAATATGGTGTATTATTAAAGCAATTTTTTTATGTTATTGGTTCAAATTTTCCATTAGTATAATTAGAGGCTATAGTGATAGTGGTTAGAATTAACCCTATGTCATGTGAGTATGAGCCCTTTTTAGTGATCTTTTTACAGCAAAGGTGTTCCTTTTGGAACTGTTCACCTGCAACTATCATCTACTCTTTTGCCTGTTGGGCGACATCTGTCTCGATGGTACACCAATGACATCTATCCCCGCAGTACATTGATACTTGCTGGAATCATGGTTCCATTGGGGCCTCCACAGGTCTGCGAATATCATGGTGCACAAAGGTCTACAAATATCATGACGCGTGTTAAACTGATAAGTTTGCCATATCACTGTGAATATCATGGCCATGTGGAATGACTGGTTGGAGGCGATTGTATTAAATGCCCAATAGGGTTTTGTTCCGTGGTTGTATCCAATGGCATCCTGACTGTGCAATTTCCTTTGGGAATTTAGCAAGTGTTATTTATGAACAAGTTCAATTGGATTTGGCAATAGCACACTACAAACAAGCTATCATCCTGGAAGCAATTATAACTAGTTTGTTTGCTCCATATAGCAATTTGGCAACAACGTACAAACAACAAAGTCATTATATGGAAGCAATTGCTTGTCATAATGAAGTTCTCCGTATAAATCCTACGACAGTTGATGGTCATGTTAATAGAGCCAATACACTTAAAGACATGGGTAGAGTTAATGAAGCAATACCAGATTATATATGTGCACTAACAATTAAGCCTACAAGGATAGTTGTCTTGTTGAAGCTGTTATTAAGTGTTACAAGCAAGCTTTATTACTGCTAGTTGATTTTCCAGAAGCAATTTGCAATCTGTTGCGCACTTTGTAGTGTGTCTGTGATTGGGAGGATCATGATAGTAAGTTTGTTGAAGTTGAGACAATTGTAAGGCGACAAATAAAGATGTCAGTTCTTCCAAGTGTGCAACCATTTCATGCAATTGTTTATCCTTTTGAACCAGTGTTAACTTTAGAAATCAACCAAAAATATGCAAAGCATTGCCTTCTTGTTGCATCTTGTTTTGGACCTTAGTTTTTTGGACACCCTCCTCACTTGCATGTGAAAGGTGAGAGTGGTAGTGGAAGGCTTAAGGTGGGGTATGTTAGCAGTGATTTTGGTGGCCATCCACTTTCACACCTCATGGGTTTTTTTTTTGGTATGCACAATCAAGAGCATGTTGAGGTATTTTGCTGCTATGCTTTGAGTCAGAGTGATGGCAATGAGTGGAGACATCGTATACAATCAGAGGTAGAACACTTCATTGATGTTTCTTCCCTTTCATCTGATGTGATTCCACGGATGATATCTCAAGATCATATTCAAGTTCTTATCAACTTGAATGGGTATATGAAGGGTGTTCGAAATGAAATTGTTGTAATGAAACCAATCCCCATTCAAGTTTCATATATGGGTTTTTGTGGAACTACTAGTGCCAATTATATTGACTATTTAGTGACAGACGAGTTTGCTTCACCTACACATTATCACATATCTATTCTCAGGAGCTTGTACACATGCCACATTGTTATTTTGTGAATGATTTCAAGCTAAAAAATCAAAATGCTTCAAACCCTGTGCGCTAACCAAAGTGTTCATTTTATGGACTATTGGAAGACAAATTTTTGTTTGTCTGCTTTAATCAGTTGTACAAAATACATCCTAGTATATATTTATAGCATGGTGCAATATTCTGAAACGTGCACCAAATAGTGCTATGTGGCTTTTGAGGTTTCCTAATGCAGGAGAAAGTAGATCGCAAGCCTTTTCTTCTGCACACGATGTCGGGCCTTACCATATTATATTCAGAGATGTTGTAGCCAAGAGTGAGCATATACATCGTAGTTGATTGGCTAATGTGTGCCTTGATACACCATTATATAATGCACATACTGCTAGCATTGATGTGCTCTGGGTTGTTGTTCTAATTATAACTCTTCCACTTGAGAAAATGGCCACAAGAGTGGTGGGTTCTCTTTGTTATGCTACTGGATTCAGAGAAGAGATGGTTGAGAACAATATGTAAGAGTACGACGAGAAGGCTATTAGTCTTGCCCAAAATCTTGTAAAATGTCAAGCTTCGATTACTAAAGTCAAATCAACACAGGTGACATGTCCATTATTTGACATTGTTCATTAGGTATGAATTCTTGAGAGGGCATATTTTAAGATATGGAATTTAGACTGCATAGAGAAACATCCTTGGCCCTTCAAAGTGACTGAAAATGACAGTGATTTGCCTTATGATCGATAATTTATATGTTGTAAATATAAGGGTATACAATATTTTAAATTACGTATTTGAAAAGAGCTTCAAAATCTGGTCAAACTGTAAAAAATGAAAAGGAAAAACCAACAGCTCTTGCTAATGGAGAATAAGAGCTTATCTAGAGTAGTAGACATGCATTGTTCCTACTCTAGCAACTGTCTCTTGTCATCAACACCTTGCAAGTGTACTGGTGATATGTGGGGTCAATATGCATATGATGGCAATGACCTGCTCTCTCCACACGTAGCTTATAATTGTTGCTTTTTGGATGGGAGGAAGAATACAATGAAGATAACAAAAATGAAGAAAAATGGTTCCAAAGGGATTAATGTTGCTCGACTCCCCAATGCTCTCAAGAAGGATTTTTTTTTTTGTAAACTAAGGCATTTCTATTATTTATAACACAACTGAAAATACAACCTGAGGAACCTCAATCCGCCCAAATGGGAAATCGGATCTGTTGGTTCCTCTCCATCAAGCATTCACAACAATTTTCAGTTTCACAAACCGTCATTACAGACTTACAGACCAGATAAACCAATTGCTTTAGAAGATTTTCAAAAAACCGTTCTATCAAAGATCTTCTAAGAGATCTATCTTAACTGCTGCTATTTTGACATGCGAACTAGATTTCAAGAGACAAAGCAATAGCATCAAAAATAAAAAAAAACTTTCAAAAAACTGGTAACGAGCCTCTAAATCCCGGCGCAATCCTTTGAGGTTTCAGTGTTGGCTTTGTTCTTCACCAGCTCCTTCAGCAGCTCCTGAATCTCCTTGATTTGTTCATTCTGAATACGCAACACCCCTTCCACATGTGCCACCTCCTTCTTCGCAGCCATTGCTTCTTCAGCCATTTCCACCATCTCCACCGCCACTTGCTCCATAGCCTTAGCCAAGAGGTTCTTCAGCACCCAATACGTATGGAGAGCACGGCGATAAAGGGTCAACCTTCCTCTGGTATTGCCTGGGGCAGGCAGCTGGGAAGACCACTCGTCCATCTCTGGGTCAAAGGGTTCCTCCAGAACTCTGTCTTCCATAACGTTAATGATTTTCCTTATATCCTCATTTGTCTCAAGGTTATAGGCTTGTTCTGCTTCATGCACCGCATTGCGTATGGATTTCTTCTCCCGTCTTCTCTTACCCTGAGGTTGTTTCCAGTCCTCACTGCGACTGGTTTGTCGGGGTCTACCTCTGCCTCTCTGATCGCGAGCCTTCCTCCTTCCATCTTTTCTGCCTCTCTTAGGACCTTTGCTGCTCTGACCTGTTTCAAAATTCCTACTCCGAAAGCCCTCTTCCTGGTAATTCTCCATTTCATCAGAGCTTTCAATTTCGATTTTAACTTTCTTTTGATCAGGTTTTCTCTTGCCGGGAGCCTCCCTCTCACCCTGAGCCTCTTTATCCCTGCTCGCAGCCATTTTGGTTCGGTTGAGATGTTGATGTTGGTTCCTCTGCCGGTCGCACCCTTCCTCGCCACCTTCTCTACGATATTGCTGTCTTCCATCCTTCGCTTGCTCCACTTTATACAGAATGCACCACCTTTTCGCTGATGATGGGTTATCCCTCCACTTCCTTTCTCCCTTGCAATTTGAATGATGCCCTCTTCAGTGGCTTCCGTAATTCATATTGAACTGCGTACCTGCTGCTCAGAATTATCATTAAATGTTAACGCCAGGGCGGAGAGGCCGCCGTCCTTCTGTCTCGTCTTCTGTGTCAAATTGCCCTGCCTTATCTTCCCGCGCCAAATCTGCATGGTTTTTTGTTTACCATTATGGTGATTCATGGTTATCATTATCTATGAGTTGTTTTAAAAATTCCCATCTTGTCATCACTACTTGATTTGTCTAGCTGTCATCCACTTTCCCCCGTACTTCCTTACTTCCCCAATTGGCCAAACAATCCGCAGGCTTATTTCCTTCTCTCCTTATGTGGGCTGTGATTTTGAATTCGATGCCTTTCAAAGCTTCTTTGATTTCCTGGACTATGCTCGTTGTTCTCCAAATTTTGACAACCCGCTCCCATTGTTTCCCTTGTATTAATTTTCTAATGGTGTTTATGACCAGGGCTAAATCTCCTTCTATCTCTAACTTCCTGTAACCATTTCTTGTCGCAATTTTGAGGCCCTGATAAGCTACCATGAATTCCGCCTCGTTATTGCTCATTGTTCCTCCATGATCAGCATAGATCTATTCTACCCCTCCTTGATTGTTTCTAAAGATACCACCGAATCTAGCTAGACCTGGATTCCCCTTCGTCGCACCGTCAAAGTTGAGTTTGATAAACCCTTCCTGAGGCTTACAAAAGATAACTATATTTTGGCCTGCAATAGATTGGGGTTGTTTAGCTTTTTGATGGACAACCATTCCTTGTTCCAGGTTTAGTCGTTTTAGTATTTCTGCTTCTTCCTCAGAGGTCTTCCACTCATCCTCTGACCAAATTTCTGCAAGGATTGATTCTCTGGTTTGTTTTAGGGTCCTTTGCCAGACTTCTTCTGGGTTTGATATTTTCCCCAGGAAAATTCTACCATTCCTCTCTTTCTAAATATTCCAAACATTGAATCCTGCCACCATGTTCCAGGCTCTTCTTATCACCGAGCTTTTAAACTTTCCTTCTCCCCAGTCACACAGAGTTTGAATTATATCCTGAGGATTTCGTTCAGTTGTCAAGAATAACTCTCTTGTCTTTTCCCATTGGAATTGGGCCAGCATCCATTGAGAAGGTGTTCCTGGTCTTCAATGTCTTCGTAGCAGAGGCAACATCTTGATGGTCCTGAGAATCCTCTTTTTTGGATCCGATCCCACGAGAGAATGCGCTTTCTCCCAACTAACCAAACGAACAGCTTTATTTTTGGCCACCAATTATTTCTCCATATTTTCCTCCACTTCTGATCCTCCTCCCCCTGTTCTTGATGGATTTTAACATTATATGCTTCCCAAATAGTGAAGGTTCCTTTGGTTTCTTTACCCCATCGAAGAATATCATTGCCTCCTCTGTTTTTTATTTTCCTGGAATCTAATTCCTTCCTGAACATTGTTTTTTGTTCCTCCGTTGCGTTCCTGTTCTAGTCTTCCAATGGTTTCCATTCCCTCCACTCTTCATTTCCCCTTCCTTCTATCCAATAATCGTTGACCTTAAAGAGTTCTCTCTCCATACTTGTTCTATAGATGCCCTGCATTCCTTGAATATTCAACATTTTCTCCCTTTGATTCCACGCTTCCTCCCAAAATCTTGCATTCTGTCCCCCTCTGATTTCCCAAAATATATGTCCATCAACTAAGTCTCTGCTTTGATTAGTCAAGTTCCATATATCTGATCCTCGAGGCGATTCTTGTTTCCTTAGTATTTCTTCAGGAGTCGAAGGCATATTGTATTTTGCAGTCCATATCTCTTTCCAGAGGTCCTTCCCTCCTTGCATCCATCTCCATCTTAATTTAGCTGCTAGCACTTGATTTAGAATTGATGGATCCCTTAGGCCTAGTCCACCTTTTTCTTTTGGTTTGGTTAAGCTATTCCATGAACAAAGAGCCCATTTCTTTTGTTGCTTAGGTCCTCCCCATAGGAATTTCTTGTATATTTCTATCAGCTTGTTACATATCCCTTTTGGAGTTGCCATTACAAAGAGAGGATATATCGGGATCGCTTGGATGGTTGATTTGAGAAAAACTACTCTGGCTGCCAGATTCAGAGTACGAAAGGACCAATTATCCAGTCTTTTCATGATCTTTTCCACGATAGACTTCCAATTTCCTATTTTCAGGGAAGAAGAGTCTAACACAGTTCCTAAATACTTTGTTGGGAGCTCCCCTTTTCTGTAGCCCAAGGTCCTTGTTAAATGATTTCTGATAGGTTCCACTGTATTAAAAAAGAAAGTTCTTGAATTTTCCTTGTTAACCTCCATACCTGATCCTTTCATAAATACTTCTAGAATTTTCTTTATCCTTCTCATCTCATTTAAGGAAACTTTGCACTAGATCATTATGTCATCTACGAACTGTTGATGGGAAACAGTAGTGTGATTGCTCCATAATCTCAGACCCTGGATTTTCCTCTCTCTTAATTCTTTTTTGAAATATCTACCTAATCTTCTGCTGCAATTATGAAGAGGAAGGGGGATAAGGGATCCCCTTGTCGAATTCCTCTTGAAGTGTTGAAAGTAGTTGAAGGGGCTCCATTTACCAAGATGGAGAAATTCGGCGTTGAAATCATACTGAAGACCCACTTCACCCACCTGTGGCAGAATCCAAAAGCATGAAGAATGGCTTCTAGATATTTCTAATTTAACCTGTCATATGCTTTTGACAGATCTAACTTTATCAACATTCCTTTTTCCTTCTTTGTTTTCAAGGTGTGAATTACTTCCTGAGCCACCACTAATCCATCCAGAATCTGTCTTCCTTCAAAAAACCCAGTTTGTTCTGGGGATATGATGTTCGGGAGGATAGATTTCAGTCTCTGGGCCACCACAAATGTTACTATCTTATAGATCACATTACATAGGGCTATAGGACGAAAGCCTCCAGCTTGATCTGCTTGGGAAGTTTTCAGAATGAGGGTGAGGAAGGTTGAGTTAATACCTGACCATATTCTTTGATGGATTCTTGCTTCCTCCACCACTTCAAGTACCTCCTCTGCAAGGAAATGCCATCCTGCTTGATAGAATTCTATTGTGTACCCGTTGGTCCAGGAGCTTTGTTCCTTTTCATATTCCTGACTATTTCCTCCAATTCCTCCCTTGTTACTTTCCTCATCAGAGCCAAATTATGGTCTCTAGTTACCAGTTTAGGTATCTCCCTACATAGCTTCGTTATAGCTTCTGATCTATTGTCTTGAGTTTCGGTTAATAAGGTTTTGAAATGATTAACCAACACTTTTTCAATTTCTTCATGCTGTAGGACGCGTTGACCTTCTTGGTTTTTGATTGAAAAAACCTTGTTCCTTTGTCTATGTTGTATCATTGCCTTATGGAAGAACTTAGTGTTCCTCTCCCCTTCTCTAAGCCACTGTACCCTTGATTTCTGTCTCCATAAAATCTCTTCTTGTTTCCTTCTCTCTTCTAGTTGGTTTATTATAATTCCTTCTTCCTTTGTTCTATCTTCATGAATACCTTCAAGGATATCCATCTGTTGCAGCTCTTCCATTCTTTGCTCAAGGCGCTTTTTCTCTTCCATTATGTTTCCAAATTCTTCTTTATTCCACCTTTTTATTTTGTCTTTCAGCTCCTTCAGCTTGAGCTGGAAGGTGTGCATTTTATTTTTCCCTTTTTGTTCACTCTTTCTCCACCATTCTTCAAGTTTCTCTAATAGCCCCTCCTTCCTTAGCCAAAATGATTCAAATCTTCAAGGTTTGTTGTTTGGTCTTTGCTTGAGATCTATTTCCAATTTGATCGGCCAATGATCCGATCCTGCCACCGGAAGAATCGTAGCCTCAATGAAAACATCCTTCATCATTATTTGTTCGGAGATTAGGAATCTATCTAGCCTTGAAGCAATTTGATTAACTCCTCCTCTTCGATTGTTCCAGGTATGGTTTCCATTGATAGTATTGATATCAATCAGTCTCTGCTCCCTTATCAGGTCTCCAAACTGTTCCATTGTTTTATCCATTCTCCTTAACCCTCCTCTCTTTTCTGTTGGGCTTTTGATCAAGTTGAAATCCCCTCCTACAATCCATTTTCTGCCAGGGATTAGACTCCTCAATGCTTTTAGATTTTGCAGGAAGTTTTCCTTTTCTCCTTGGGCATGGGGCCCGTAAACCCCTGATATAATAACCTCCTCAGTTGTTCCTGCGATTTTAGCAATTCCTGTTAGAATTCTTGGGAAACTTATCCAATTGCTGAATTGTATTTCTTTAGGGTTCCAAATTATTACTAGGCCCCCCGCACTCCCAATCGCATCCTGTCCCATCATCTCATACCTATTCTTGTTTCTATTAAGAATGTCCCTCATTTTCTTAGTACTTATTTTTGTTTCTTGTACTATCATTATGCTGGGTTTTTCTTTTCTCAGTCTGTCATTTAGATACCTCTGCTTGCCTCTACTGTTGAGGCCTCTTATGTTCTAGCTTGTGATGATCATCGCAAAAGCTTTGGAGGGGTTTGAAATACTTCTGACAGAGGTATAACTCTTCCTGAGTTAACTAGCATCTCTCCAACTTCTTGAATTGTTTCACTCATTGTTCTTCTCCCTCTTTTTTTGCCTCCTTTGCCAATACTGCTCATTCATTAATTTTGTGTCTCCTGCATAGTCATTTCAAAATCTCTTCGTTCCTCTGCCATTCCTTTTTTCTCTTTATATCTTTGGAAGGCTTATTTATACATCTGTTTCTGGTCTTCTGGAATAAACCTTTCATCGAGCCTCTTCCATTCCTGCAAGAGCTTTGTCATTACTTGTTCTTCTTCCTCTCCTTTTGTTTTCAAGGGATCTATTTCCATTTCTCCCTGATCCTCTTGGTTTTCTATTTGACTCGCTGTCTTCTCTTGATCTGTCTCTTTTGCTTGACCTGGCTCTTTATCTATGATTTCCGTTATGACTTCCATTCCTTCTATTTCCTCCTCTTCATTTTCCTCCGTTTCTACTTCTTCGTCCTGCAGAATTTGGAACTTGTTTTGGGATTCAACATTGTGAATACCTTTTTGTTTGTCCGCCTGAGTTTTGTTATTCTCTCTTTTTTTCCTCCTCTGCACTACTCTGAAGTCCTCATCCTCCTTTCCTGACTTCTTTACCACATTTCTCTTCTCATTTTCTGCTTCTTTTTCCTTTTCTGCTAGCGTTATAGGGCATTTGCGGTACAAGTGACCATACTCATGGCATCTTCTGCACCGAAAGGGGATGTGTTCGTAATCAATTGGTTGATGCCAAATCTCATCGTGGTATTCCAATTCTATTGTGTCTAGGAGTGGCTCTGTTATGTTCATGTAAGCGCATATCCTTGCGTATGTAGTATATCTTCCCCTCTTTGTCGATTCTGCCACTATCACAAACGATCCTAATGCATTACCTATACCTTCTAGGATCTCTGGGTCCCAGAATTCTGTTGGTAAGCCAAAGAGTCTGATCCAAACCGGGGCTTCTAACATTCTTTCCTTATCTGGGTTGTAACAATCTACCTACTGTCTCATAAATAGCCCATCATTGTTCATGAAGTAGGGCCCCTCCTCAAAGATCCTTCCCCTGTCTTCTAGATTAGAGAATATAACTATAAAAAATCCCTTCGCCCCTAGTTTTAATTCTATATGCCCTTTTGGTTTCCATCTTTGCTGGATCCATCTAAGAAGGTCTTTCTCAGATGGCCAGTGTCCTACAAACTTACAGATCAAAGCATAATATTTCATGAAGCTTCTATATTTCTCTAATCTATTTTGCGGGATTACAAACCTGGGTTTGTTCGTCGCCCTCGGCAAAAATTTGCTTGTTGCTCTCATTTTCTTTTGCGCTCCCACTGCCGAGGTCTCGCCTTCATTTGCTTTTTTTCCTCCTTCTGTCATTCTTTCCTCGCTTCCCCTGTTATCACCACTTTGAAGGAGGGGATCTCTCCCCTCCCCTGCTCTGTTTCCATTTCGTTCCCTCAGATCCTGTGCTTCTGGTTAACACCCAATCTTTAAATTTCCGTCCTTTTCTTGCTCTATTCTAAGCTTCTGGATCTCGTCCCCGAGATCAATCCTGAAGGTCAGATTCCGTACTTAGAGTTCCTTCTTCCCTACCTGCATGAGAACCCACGCCTGCGAAACCCTCGACTTCATTCCCGCCTTAACTATCGACAAACTCTTGACCTTTCACCAACATCCCTTCCTTAAGAAGGAATTTATTTACAACATGTCGCAAGAAATCTCACAAGTGCAGAAGAAATTGACAACCCATAACCCTCATGCTCCAGATTAGTGGTTTTCCAGTAGACTTACATGTACGAGAAATAAACTATAGCCCATTCTCAAATCAATGCTTCAAATTCATTCAGGAGGGGGTCCCCTTTATTTTCACAAACCATTATGGTGCACCTTCGGAAGTGATGAAAATGAGATTTTGGGGGTTGCCCAAAATCCCAAATTCTTTAAAAATCTTGATCCTAGACCTGTGGGTTATGGGCCCACTCAATCTTTGGGAAGCCTTTTAATTAATTCACCGTTATAGTCTGTCTTGCTCTCATTTGAACATTCATGCAGCCGCCGCCGAGTCCCTGCAACACCATTTTTATTTACAGAACACAAGTTTTGACTCATTTATAAAACACATAGCGTATATAATTAACACAGAACATGAACACACTTTTATATATTTACGGAACAATTACAAAGTTAAGGCCTTTCAGCCTTAAAACGAACTCATGCTCGGCTACATCTTGCCCACTCACAATTTTCTTCACAAACAGATATCTCTTACACCCATCACATTACATTGATATAGGAAGTCTTAGGAAGGATCGATCCTATCCTTCCCTGCTTTCCTCCAACGAAAGCTCTCCAAAAGCATGCATGGCTGTTAACAGCTGCTTTAAATCCATCTTAAATCTGTTTTTTTGCTTTAAAACAGGCTTTTCTTTTGTTCTGATCTTGTGGTCCAGTTTGCTTGTTTTGCTGCTGGTTGCTCCCGCATCAGACTCCCGAGGCACAAAAATTATGACCTCCTGGTCATATGCTTCTGGTCTTCGTAATATCTTCAACTTGTGAGCTGCAATCAACCTCTGCAACAACAAGTCCTCCTTGCTGCCTCTTACCTCACCAAGCTCTCCTCTAGCCTTGGTCTTTTGGTAACCGCTCTAGGCTATTGCAAATCTTCTCACCTTCTTCTGCTGCCATCTGCACAATAGCAAGACCATAAACTCTCCATCTTTAACACAACTGTACCTCTTTCCGTAGAATCTTACTGCTCTGATACCACCTGATGAAAATGAGATTTTGGGGGTTGCCCAAAATCCCAATTTCTTTAAAAAAACAAGATCCTGGAGCCTGTTTCCTTCATGATTTCTTCACTGGTAGAGCATTCATCTCTCTATCATCATCAGAATCTTCCTCTGTGCTGCATGCTGTCTTTAACAAACATTTACATATAACAGATACATGATATTTGGATCAACAAGCTTGAACACAAGATTTAACTTAATTATACCATACACACAGGTGTAGGCATACACAATATTAGAACACCTTTCATATATATATATATATATATACATAACAAATTACATTCCAGGCTAAGGCATTTCAGCCTGAAAACCCAGCTCACAATCGACTACATCTTGCTCACTCACTATTTTACTCACAAATAAGATATATCTCACACCCTATCACATTACATTTATATAAGATGCATTAGGAAGAATTGATAAGGTTTTCTCCTAGTTTTTCTACAATGAAAGCTCTCCAAAAGCGTGCATGGTTGTTCCATCTTATCTGCTTTAAATTATCCGCTTTAAATTCGCTTTTCTGCTTTAAAACAAGCTTTTCTCTATTGTGATCCTCTGGTCCAGGTTTGCTCACTTAGTTGCTGGTTGCTCC